>BLBF01000057.1:457564-502425 GCA_015471245.1 Laticauda colubrina
GAAGAGAAGAGAAGAGAAGAGAAGAGAAGAGAAGAGAAGAGAAGAGAGCCTTGGCCTGAGAGGATGGCAAACTGGTTGGTGGGTGGGTGTGTATGTGTGTGGACTGTCCAATCTTTTCCTGAAACCTCCAGCACCCACAACCTCAGGAGGGAGCCACTCAGGGACGGAGGGAAGGCTCACCTGCTTGCAGAAGTCACACCTGGTCAGCATGGGGCAGTGCTTCCAGTAATGGAGGTCCAGGCCTTCCTCAGTGAAGGATTCGTCCCTCTCCCCACAGAAGATGCACAGGCTGATGTGGAAGAAGAACAGGAGGGGGAAAAAAAACCAACAATTGAGCCACGGGAGCTGCTGAGGCCCTTTCGGAGTTGGCAAAAGCTGAAAAAGTTATCAGGCCAAATCCTCCTGAATCCTGTTAACTCTTATCCAGCCTCAAGTTAGCGCTGTATGTGCAGAAGCAATACATTAGCTTAATTAGAGCAGTCCTAATTCCTTATGACTGACAAGGTAGGAACAAGAAAAGAGGGAGGGAGGATGGAAGGAAGGAAGGAAGGAAGGAAGGAAGGAAGGAAGGAAAGAGAAAGGGGGAAGGAGGAAAAAATGAAGGAAAGGAAGGAAAGGAGAAAGGGAAGGAAGGATGGGTTGATGGAAGGAAACGGAGAGAAGAATGGATGGATGGAGGGAGGGGTGAAGGGAAGGAGGATGCATCAATAAGATAGGTACTGTAAGTGGATGGATTGAGGGATGCATGGATGGGGGAAGGACAGACAGAAGCTGGTGGACAGTCATGGGCCTGGAGTCCTGACATTCCCACAAACAGTCCGACCCCTCTTGAATTCCATTGCCTCTTATCTGACGTAAGTGGACAAGATTCTTTTGGCTATTTGTGAGCAAATGAATCAGCTTGACTGGACTTTAATATTTGCTCACCAGGCAGGAGGGGCAGAATTCTTGCTCTTCTTAAAGACAGCTAGTTTGGACATACTACCTGCCAGCCATCCTGCCCCCCCCCCTCCCCAGGCCAGGCAACAACCCCCAGCTACTTACTTGTCCAGGTAGTTCGCGACCGAGGAATGGTCTTCAAGGGTATTGGCCAGAACGGGTTGGGCAGCCTTCTTGGACCCTTCAGCTTTGGAGAGGAAGAAAAGTGAGAGAAGGATGAACCACTTGCCCAGTGGCCAAATTTTGATCATGTGGCCACAGGGGGGCTGTAACAGCCCTAAGTATGGAAAACAGCCCTAAATTCCATTTTTTCAGTGCTGTTGTAACTTTGAGCAGTCATTAAACAGACGGTTGTAAGGCAAGGATTACCTATACAATTCAATCTATTGAAAAATTAAAAGGCCTTTCTTTTTGTAAGTTGCTTATCTGAAAAGAGTTGGATGCTCCCTCGTTTTTATAAGAATTAAATCACAGTGCAGCCAGATTTAGTCAGGGCAAATGCTCCTCAGGTGCTCTACAAAAGCATAATAATAATACTAATAACAATACTAATACTAATAATGCTAATAATGCTAATAATGCTAATAATGCTAATAATAATAATAATGATAATAATAATAATAATAATAATAATAATAATAATAATAATGATACTAATAATAGTAATAATAAAACAGTACCTTGATTCTTTGATTTCTGGAAATCACTGTCTTTTTCCTAAAAGGAAATTAAGGAAGTCAAAAGAAACAGAAAGCTGGATCTTTGCGGAGAGCCCAGTTTAGTTAACAAGGCAGAAAAGAGGGGGGGGGGGGTCTAATTGGGTACCCCCGAGTAACAACAGGGCAGAAGCGGCCCTTCTCAGCCTGACACCCCACAGATGTGCTGGAGGGTGACATCTGGTGAGACCCATGCTGGCTGGGGTGGGGGACGATGGGTGTTGGATTGGGGGGGGGGGGTTCTTGAAACCACTGGGATACCTTGTCAACTTGGGCCTCTGCCTGCATCTCCTTCAGGGCTGCCACTTGGCCTTGTAAGGCTTTGATCTCATCTTTCTTCTCCTTCTCCGCTTCCTCGGTTGCCGACTTCTTCTGGGCCTGTTGAGAGAACCAGCTAATAGCCATGGAGCCTCCCTCCTCTTCCTCTCCCTGCAACCCCTCCTTCCTTCTAGCACAGAGGACGTTACCTAGCTGGGTCATGGAACGTCTATCTATAAGAAAGTCACCAAGCTCAGAGAGCACCAAGGACCCCACTGCCTCTTCCTTTTCCTCCTCTAGCAAACTTGGGCTGGGAGAAGCTAAACCCAAGACATGCTCTCTGCATGAGCGCCACACACAGGGCTTTCAAAGGGGCAGGCCGGGGATCTCCTGAAGAAGGGCAGGATCCTTACGGAGGCCCCTCTCTTACTTTGAGCTCGGCCTCAGTGAGTCGCCCGTCGATTTTCGCAAAGCCATCGAACAGGGACTTGTACAGCACGTTCTTGCGTGTGTTGGCATCGTCGGGCGGCAGATAATCCAGGATGTTGTCTCGGTGCTGCCGGTACATGTCCAAGATGATCCGGAGAGCCGTTTCCCGCACCTCAAAAACACGGTGCTCCAAAGCTCCTGTTGCAAACTGAGACAGAAATGCTTTTGGATCAGACTCAAATGTGAGTGTTGAGCACAATCATTCAGATCCTGGAGCGACCTCAAGATAGACAATCGGGAGCTTCTCAAGCCTGGCAACTGAAAGATGTCTAATGCCTTTCCTTTGAGGCTTATCCCCATGGCAGCTGGGTTACTCTCTGATAGTCCCTTTCTCTGCAGGGAAAAAAATGAGCAGGTTGCTGGGGAGCTCTGGGAGTTGAAGCCCACACGCCTTCAAGCTGCCAAGGTGGAGAAACCAGTTGTAAGTGTGCAAAGAGAGAGAGATTTAGTTGGAATGGGATACAAAGAATGAAAATAGAAAGGCCTGGGTTACATTTTGCAGGACTGGCTCAAAGGAGGAGGCTGTAGGACCACCCAGTTCTTACTCGCATGACGTTATCGACGGTGAAGCCGGAGTTCTCAGCACCCAGGTGTTTCAGCAAGCGTTCCACCAGCTCCACTTGGCTCATGGCAAGGTGCGTGGGGCAGTTGGGCCTCAGGGGCTGCACCAGGTGGGTAGGGATGATTTGCAGAGGCTTCACTTCGTTGCAAAGGGCCATTTCCTGCAAAGAGGTAGGGCGGGTTACTAGCCGGTGGGGGGCAGCCAGGTTCTCCTGAACTACGAGAGACTCAATCAGGGGCATAAAATGGTTTATTTACAGGTAGTCCTGGACTTACAACCATTCATTTAGTGACTGCTTGAAGGACTCATTATTTCTGGATTCATATTATATATATTTATTATAATATTATATTTATTATATATCTAGGGGGCTTACTGCATTCAAGTGAAACTATAAATATATGAAGAAATGTATGAAACCGCACTGAAATTAATTTCATTCATCCTTTTTTTTTATTTTATTCAGAAGATCCAAATACAAAACCCAACAGAAAAAAAAATTAATGCAAAAAAAATGCATTAGACTAGACAAGAACATTAAAAAAACCAGTGAATGTTTAAATCGCATTTGGAATCATAATGAAAGGCGAGTCTCCAGCTGCATGACAGATGGAACCTTAGCCAAGCGAGCTGCAGCCCCGTCGCTCAGCACGGATTCCCTGCAGGCAGACTGACCTGGATGAAGTTGGCAGAGGTCATCCGCAGGCGGGCTGAGGAGTCCCCTGTTCGGGCGAGGAGGTTGGGGAAGGTCCGCTCCACACAGAAGATGGTCTCCTGCCTGCCCAGTTTGTGCTTGGGGATGTACTGCGTGATGCTCATGTTCAGCAGCTTCAGGGAGGCCTGGAAGACCTGCCACGTTTCACAAGAGGAAGCAGCCACACAGAGAACCATCCAGGTGAGTCATTCTCAGGTCTTTAAGGCCCCTCCAGCCACGGCTCTCCTCCTTGGGGCCGGGGGGGGGGGGACACACAGAGCTCTGAGGAACCAGGGGCAGTGGGATAAAGAGGTGACCCTCCCATTCTACCTCCCCAATTTCCCCTCCGCTCACTGAAGAGACGATATCTTTGATGGCTCTCACGACGAGGAAGATGGCTCCCCGGAGCATGTTCTTCAGCTCCTCCTTCGGCGTGCTGGTGGGAGCCTCCGTCATTTTCTTGTAGATGGCCAGCAACGAGTCCTCGCGGTACGACCAGGTTTTGGAATAGGCGCCGGCCACCTGGGGAGAGAAAGGTCCAGGGAGGAAGGTGACTAGGGACGTAGCTGGAGACCAGCATCACCACCAAAACTGCCCTTCCACTCCTGGGGAGCAAGTTGCTTCCCTCTCTTCAACAGGGAATCCTCAACTTACGACCATTCGTTCGGAGTTTACAACGGCCCTGAAACAGTGAGTTCCTGTTTCCGCACTCCACGCTTACCACCGCTGCAGCATCCCCAGGGCCGTGTCCCAATTTTCTCTCATCTCTCCTGACCCCGGGACCCCCTGTCCGACCTCTCCCCCTCTCATGCAAAAGCCAGAGAGCTCAAGAGGCCCCTCAACTGAGCCACCTCCCTCTTTACCAGCATTTCCCCGAAGACGTCTATGGAGGCGCTGGCCTCCCGCAGGGCCTTCTCGGTCAGAGGCTCCGGATCGCCAACCACCCCACTCCTGGGCGTGTCTCCGGGCTCTTCCTCGTTCACCTCAGGCTCCAGCAAGGAAAAACCTTCCTCCTGCTGCTTGCGGATGGCCGGGAGGGGCCGCTCATCGTAAGGCAAGAACTCAACCTGGAAGGGAAGGGCCCTGTGGTCAAAGGTGGGTGGCTGGGTGATGTCCCTCCTCAGTTTGATGCCCTCCCCCCCACCAGCAAGGAACCAAAGTGGGAAGTGTTCTTGCCCAGGGCCAGAATGGGAGGGAGGGAGGGAGGGAAGGTTTGCATCTGGGGCCAGAGATGTGAAGGGCAGGAGATATTTGCTGAAAAGGTTCTCCCAGGAGAACTTGGTATTGGAGGAAGGAAAGAAGGACAGAGAGGAAAAGGAGACAAGGGGAAAGGAAGGAAGGAGAAAAAGAGAGAAGGAAAAGAATGGAAGAAAAAAGGAAAGAAAAAGAAGAAAGAAAGAAAGAAAGAAAGAAAGAAAGAAAGAAAGAAAGAAAGAAAGAAAGAAAGAAAGAAAGGAGAGAGAAGAAAGAAGGGGGAGGAGGAATAACCAGATGAAAAGGGGGCAGGAGGAGCAGGAAAGAGTCGAGCCAGACTTACGCTGATCTTGGGGAAAGTCTCTGCAGTGACGGAAGCTGCCTGGGCCAGGGGGGAAGAGAAGGCCTGAGAGGGGGCGGGCTCAGGCGAGGGGATTTCCGGGGGGATTTCCGGGGGCAACGAGGCCGGATTCTCTGGCTCGGCTTTCTCCCGCCAGGGAGACGGCAGGGGCTTCTTCTGCTGGAGAGTTGTGCTGGGCTGAGCCACGGGGTCCAGTGGCAGGTCGGGTAGACGCCGGATCTGAGTGAATGAGAGAAATCCATTCATTCATTCGTCTGCCCCTTCTGCTTTTCAGACAACCCACGCAAAAGACAAGCGGGATGCAAAGTCTCCAATGGTTTATTTCTCTCTACAGGGTGCAGAAATTGGCTGCCCTTTGACTCTTCCTAAGTCACGAGAATGGTTCATTGACACAGCCCGGGGTGCAAGCTGGCAAGGGAAAGAAAACCAGCTTTTATGGCACTTTGTCTAAACCACGGTTTCTCCAGCTCAGACACTTGAAGGTGGAGGGAGTTCATCTCCCAGAATTCCCCCACAAGCCCCATTTATCCCCCCCTCTCTGGAGCAAAGGGATTAGAAGAGAGTAAGCAAGCCACCATGGGGATAGACATTCCTTCCTGGGATCACTCACGGCGAGATCTGGGTCCAAGAGATTATGAAGCTCCAACTGCTGATAGACCTTGAGACGATAGTCCTCCATCTGCTGTTTCTTCTGCTTGGCCAAGTCGTAGTCCTCCCTCTTGACAGCACACCGTTTCTCCACCTCGTAGCGTCCCAACCGCTCCCCAACCTGAAACATGAGTCCCTTGGAGGTCTTCTAGTCCAACCCCCTGGCTCAAGGCAGGGGCAATCGGTCATGACAGAGAAAGCCTCTAAGCACAGAACGAATGAGGGCCCAATGGATAATTAAATTAATGAATTGGGTATCGCATCAAGTCTACATTCAAAGCCATGAGAAACTAAACCACGACTGGTTTAAGAAACTGGGTTACCCCAATCCCAACAAGGAGACCTTCTGACATTCAACATCACTCCATGCCCAGAAGGGGAAAAGCCTTCACATATTTCAGATGTTTGAAGGGAACAAGAAAGGGAGGCCCTCAAGGCCACCGAGCCCCTTTCCACGTCTTCCCCAGCCCGCCTGGCCGCCACCTCTACCTTCTGCAGATCTGCGATGGCTTGCTTGAGCTTCTTGGCGTGATCGTAGTGTTCCAGGTGCACTGCTTCGTGCTTCTTCTCGTCCAGCTTCCGAATGATCTGGGCCACTTCTGGGTCTTGGTACATGTCAAAAGCCAGATCGTCCAGCGGAGAAATGGCGTCAGCCTTCCTAGAATGAAGGGGAGAATGGTAGTTTGGGACGAGGCCCCGTGCCCACATGGGCATGGGGAGGGAGGGAGGGAAGGAAAAGGGGCAGGGAGAGGCTTCCCCGTTAGGCCGTTCTCACCCAGGGTAGCTCCCCTCAAGGGCCGATTCATCCGAATTGCTCCCTAGGTAATGGTCGATCAGCTTCTCCCTGGAAGACTTGATAACAGAACCAGAACAGGTTGAACTTTTGACTCAAATGGGCCTAATGCAGGTGAACAACAGCAAAACCAAAGTACAGGTGGTCCTCGACTTACAACAGTTCATGCAGTGACCGGTTGAACTTATAACCACTGGAAAAAGTGACTTATAGACCATTTTTCACCCAACAGTTGCAGCCTCCCCAGGGTCACATGATCACAATCCAGACACTTGGCAACTGCCTCAGAGTTATGACGGTCGCAGGGTCCCGGGGGGTCATGTGATCCCCTTTGGCGACCTTCTACCAGCAAAGCCAGCGAGGAAGCTGGATTCATTTAACGACCGTGTGACTAACTTAACAGCAGCAGAGATTAACTTACCAGTTGCGGCAAGAAAGGTTGTAAAATGGGACAAAAGTCACTTGTGAACTATCTCACTTAACAAGAGAAACTTTGAGCTCAATTGTCGTAAGTCAAGGACTACCGATATACAGATATACAGGTGGTCCTTGAGTTACAACCTCTATATCTACCCCTGTATCAAGGTCTACCTGTACATTGGTACTCCTTGAGTTAAAACTGTAATGGAGTCTGCCTATCACAGTTGTAACTTATGACGGTTGCAAACCTTTGTTTAATTGGGGGTAAGCAGGAAAGACCCTCCCTGCATTTTGCTTTCCCTCCCCCCAAATTTCCCAGACCCACCTGGCTGTTCTCATGGCTCAAATCTGCAGGTTCCCCAATGATGTTTATTGCCACAAGAGCAACCTGGAGAAACAAGAGGGAGAAAAAGAGAGCTGAAGTTCTGATATCCTTGACATCTTTTCTTTTGTTTCAAGAAAACAAGAGAATACAAAGGGCAACAGAAATAGGGTTAGCTACTTCCCATTCTGTTTTTAGCTATCCATATAGGAAAGTCAATGTATACATTCTATATTAATTATTTTTTATTAATAAGAAACAATAATTTCTATTTTTTTTTTCAGACAAGGTTGTGGAACTATAGACAGGTTCTCTCTGGCCATTCAAAATCAGAATATTACTATCAGCTTCAATGATTTTTATACTGTGTTCCCTTCAGTTAGTGCTTCCAAACACATTGGATAACTGTTACTAGAGTAATTAATAGCTAATAGAGAACTAATAGAATGTTTCACCATGGTAGCAATGTGCCTAGATCAATGTTTCACAACCTGGACAACTTTAAGACGTGTGGACTTTAATTCCCAATTCCCTGGCACCAATGCATTCCTTTTAATATGTATTCAAACTCTGTCCTGCTTATTCTCTTATAATCCCTTTCTCTGCACTCTCTTTGCTCTGGCAAGGGGTGGGTAGACAAGCATGGCTGGCTGGGAAATTCTGGGAATTGAAGTTCACACATCTTAAAGTTGCTAAGGTTTGGAAATACTGATCTGGAGAGACCCAGTTTTTACCTGGCTGTACAGGTTATACCGATTGGCGTAGTTTTTGTGGAAAGTCAACTTTAGATATTGGCCAACTGCATCCACGTAGACGGATTTCAATTCCCGGGCCCTGTAGTTGGTCTTTTCGTTATCGGAAAGGGAGACATAACTGTAGAAGAGGAAAAAAGAGAGAGGTTTAATGCAGATTATACTTCACAAGTATTGTGAACCCTTGGTGCTGATGAACTATCAATATTTTATTCTAAGAAAAGGAGCCCTGGAATGAATTCGTGAACTGTCAATAGGTTTGTATGCGTGTATTGGATGGGCCTCCGTCTTTTTCACAGACACACCCCAAATTTTAAATTATTGGCTTAGAATCTTAAGTTAGACACAAATTCTCTCAAATTCCAGAGGAAAGGAGAACAAGCAAAGGGTCAGCCAACATTCACAAACACGTCTTTTAGGATCTGTGGCTGCTTATCTGGAGTTGTACCTTGCTTTTACAGTCGGTCTGGAATCAGCCAGGGGGCTGGGCAAATCCCACGTGCCTACCGACAACCCGCTTCTGCTGGGTTGCTGAGTCCCCTGAGGGACTCAGACAGAAAACTGACACATATCAAGGAAGAGAAAGCTCACCCCAGCCTCTGGAATTGCTCCGTTTTATAAGGCGCAAAATAATCGGGCAAGTTTTCGCTGATGAAGAACTCAATTTTGCTGGAGATCATATATTGGTGAGCCAGGAGCTGCAGCTTTCGAATTCGGCACCTTTCCACCATCTGGAGGACTATTTCTTGGGGATACTGGCAGAGTCTGAAAATAGAGAAATCTCTGGTTTCCCATGCCAGGGTTGAAGTGGCGGGAATATTTTATTACACTCAATGACCAGGGGAAGGAAGGAAGGAAAAGAGAGAAAAGGGAGAGAGAAGAAAGAAGAGAGAAGGAAAGAGAAAGAGGGAGAAAAAAAAAAGCAAGGAAAATAAAATGTCAGAAACTCCCACATCTCTATAAACCTAAGCTATCTGAATATACTTAATTCAATGTGAATAAGTTTAACACCACATAAAATATTGTAGCCATAGGACTCTAAAAACCTATAAAGCTAAAAGTAAATGCATGAAACTTATGAAACAACTTTCTTGGCTGACTGCTTTACAATCCTGGGCTTGAATTACGATCTTTTCAAAATTCTGGTCTCCTAACAGTGGGGATGAAAGACACGCTGTTCAATTTTTAAAAATTCCTCTGACTGAGAAGTTGTAATTTTTTCCAGTTGCTTTATTAACCTTTTTTTTTTTTTTTTTGGGGGGGGGGGGAGGAGAACCTTTTGTTGAACAGTGGAAAACAAGAGGGGCTGCATATAAATTTATTTATTTGTTAAATTTATTTAAATTGAAGAACATTTTCTGGATTCTTGCAAGATGCCCCCAAGAGCATGTGAAGTATCTAGAATTTCTTAGGGACTGACCTTGGTGACCTCCATCCGTTGACTGTTGGGGCGTGAACCATTAGCTCCTTGGCACTGAAGCCATCCTCATGTCCGGATGAACTTATAACAATAAACCCAATCTTGTGTGGCATCTTGCCCTCTTGTGCTAACTAGGAAGAAACAACAGACAGCTTTTGCAAAAGGTTTCTCTCCACCAAAGATTACGGTGTTTTAACTCTTGAATCCAAGCAACTTTGAAAGTTAGTCAAAGTTCCATCTCAAACATTCACATTTGCAGTCTTTATTTATTGATTTTATTCAATCTGTTTATACAACCCCCTAACTCAATTAGCAGTTGTGGGAAACAAACCACAATAAGAGTAAAAATAAAAAGAAACAGGAGATTGGGCTCTTCACACATTTGGGGCCTCAGACACATTGATATGAATTTCTTATATTTGCACCCAATGAATTTGCATATTATTTTCAGTCACCCGGGGCTGCTTTTGAGTCAACCTGAGCTGCTTTTAAGATATAAATTATTAGCATGTTTTGTACGTATTGGGTCTGCATGCACATGTGCTTTGCATGTATTGGATTGGCATGTTTTATTTATTTATTTGATCTGTGTGGTGGCCTAGTGGTGAAGATGACTGCTTCCTGCTCGTGAAGGCTGAGAGTTCAATCTTAGGTGGCAGATGTTTCTCTCTCTGGGCACAAAGAGAAAATATCTGCTGCCAACTCTGCATAGGCATCAGGAAGGGCATCCAGCTAGTCAATGCTCAGCTCCATTCAGCTGCCCCAAATTCCCCTGGAATTATGGAAGGGGGAAAATATTTGTTTGATTTCTGCAGCTGTCCCTCTCAAGAAGTGACTCTGGGGAGCTACAGAATTTCAACAAATGTTGTTTGTAGAGATTAGCATGCACAAATGTTTTGCATCTATTGGAATGGCATGCTTTGTATGTACTGGTTTGTGTCCACGTGTGTTTTGTACGTGTTGGAATGGCATGACCTTTGCACGTAGTGTTTGCATGCCCATGCTTTGCATATGTTGGACTGGCATGAGTTTGCATGCACAGGAGGAGTTTTGCATGCATGAGATGAGCACGTTTTGCATGTCCTGGGCTCGCATGCATATCCCCCCCCCAGCCCACCTGGAGCCGATCCGTCCGTCGTGGCAGGCGGGGGCGGCCTCTTCTGCTCCAGCGTCCTTCACCACCATGAAGACGCCTGCGGGGGGTGGGGACAAAAGAGGGGGAGCGGGGTCACCTTGACTGGCTCCTCTCCGGTCCGCCGATGCTTCCCTCCCCACGTCCCCGCAAAGAAGCGCCATAAATCCCAATGGTCGTAATGAGACCGCCGCTCCCGCTCTATTCGCCCCCCTCCCCGGTGCCCCCATCTAGTCTCGGGCAGTTCCACCGGCCCCGCACTCGGGAGAGGCTCCGCCCCTTTTCCCCCGTCCCAAGGGAGTACCCCCCCCAGCCCCCACGGTTGGGGAGAGGGGAGCCTAAAGAGAAGGGGAGCCCCCTCCACCCCCCTCGCCTCCTACTTTATTCCGGCTCCATCACTAGGGCCTCTGTTCCCTTAGCAACCGCTGCGATGCGACTGCGCAGGTGCGAGCGCGGCGGCACAGTGGCGGCCGGCGGGAAGGGAAGGGCAAGCGAATGGGATGCTCGCAGCGGGTCCCTCCGCACGTGCGCCGTGGCGACTCGGCCACGGATTCGCCACGCGCCGGGCCAATCAGGGCGCAGGAGGCGCCGGGCGCGGTTTCTGGGGCAATGGCGGCCAAGGCCTTCAAAGTGCGGACTGGGCCCGGAGGGAGCAAATACGGGCTGGCGGCCCGGAGCCTCGCGGAGCTGCTGCGGAAGGCCTCCCTGCTGGAGGTGGGTGGGAGGGTGGGCGGGGAGGAGGAGGAGGAGGGTGGCCGGTGCGTCTCTGTCCGAGTACCGGTTCCTTTGACGGGCTCTTCCGCTTCCCCACAGCCGCCCTTGGTCGCGGGCTGCCGACTGGGCCGCTACGAGGACGGCGTCGAAATCAGCGAGGAGGCTTTCCGTGCCCTGCCCGAGGACGCCGAGCTCATCCTGTTGCGCCCTGGAGAGGAATGGAGCGGATGTAAGTGGGGGTGACACACGTACACAGCACACACAACACCCAACCTCCGCCCTCCAGCTCCTCTTCCAACCAACCCCAAATAGGTCAGTTTAGGGTCGGTTTTTTGCGCTGCCACAAATTTAGAAAAAAAGTCCTCAATGAGGACTAGTGCCTTGCTAGTCCTCTGCAAACGCTGTCCAAGTCTAGCAATATAAGAGGAAATGTGCAAACCTCAAAGATCCAGTGTATAGATATATACATGTACATATATAATGCATGCATATAAACACACGTACAGACATTACGTTATAAACACACGCCCAGAGATTGCTGTGAAAGCTGATCTTCTGCCAGAATGAACAATCCTTGGTTTTCTCGTCCTTTCCTCCCGGCAGACGTCAATGAGATCGAGCGCTTCCTGCGTGCTTTCTCCAACTGCTCCTCTGGCGTGCTCCACGCAGCTCAGGGGCTCCTGTCAGGCGAGGAGGCTCCCAAGAGGTGCAAACTCCTGTCTGACCTGATTCAGAACCTCAATGAAAATATTTCTGCAGAAAGCCGGAAGGAAGACGAGGTGTGGTTTGAAGGTCAGTTCTGAGCTGATGTCCTGTGCCTCCGCCTGGCGTTTGGTCTGTGGGTGAAAAATGCTTAGGATGTCGAGAGTTTTGGGAAGCCCAGTCTTATGGACTGGAAACTTGAAAAATCTCACTTAGGTTTGGAAGGTGGCTCGAAGAGGCTTTTTGGGGACTGATGGCATTCATTTCCCACCATTCCTAGGGGTTGAATCTCGGTTTAAGACCAAGTCCAGTTATATGCGCCATAGTTGTGAGAGCAGAATCCGTGGATACATGAAAGAGGTAACATGGCTTGCAAAACTCCCTACATAGTCTTTATTTTGATCTTAGATTTTTGCCTTCACAATACCTCACAAATACTTCACAAATGAGTAACAATAATATTACTCAACCATTGGTTATGATGATTCGGCATTTGGGAAGTGATTGATCAACCCTTTCCTCATCGAGAGAACCGACTAGCACTTAACAGTCAAAAAAGTTTATTAAATCAAAAATGAAAGGCTTAAAATTTGAAGTGAACCACAGTTTGGTACACATTATTAATATTTGTAATTCTAACTATTTTGTGCTTTTAATTATATGGAAACATCAAGTGTATTTTTTTGTGGACCACAACTCACAAAGGCTACACAGACTTGAATCTATATTACACGAATGGGATTTCCTTTCTTTTATGTTATGGGCAAGGCAACCTCCATAATTCCCTGCATTTTTGCTATCCTATTTCACAGTTTAGTTTGGTTTTCTTTCACCATTCGTATTCAGGGTTTGAATTAGCTTTTGATCTACCAGGTTTCAGCTTGGTTTGTAAAAAATCACTGAAGTTTGCCTTGTGGGAACAGACTGGCAAGGAAACTCAATTATCTTTAAATAATATTTTTAAATAAAATGTTGAAAGCTTGTGTGTTTCTCTCTCCAAAGGTTGGGGCTTACATTTCTGCCGTCCCTCCCGCCCTCCAAATGAAATTCAGTGGGGTCACTGAAGCCATGCTGGAGAAACTGAAGTTGGAGAAATACAATGGTTTCTATTTCGACCGGAAGGAAGAGACCAAAGATCGCCTCTGCACACCGGAAGGCTGGTTCTCATGCCAGGTAAGTTGTGAGAAAATCAAATGCATAAAAGCAAAGGCGTTAAGCATTTTTATTTTCCTTTTTTGAGTGGCATTGAGTGATTCACGCATTCCCAAGTTGAACCTTTGGTCAGGCATTGCAGGAAACGGGGTGAGGGAGGGTCTTTCTGGCTGGTGCCTACCGGCATGGGGTTGCCTGCCTTTACAAAGAGGCCAACTATCCTAATATATAGCGATTGCCAAAATAAAATCTACAGTAAGTCTCAACTTACAACAATTCATTCAAATGGTGCCAAGTCCTCTTTTTCTGTGCCATCAGTACTTCAAATGGTCACTAAACAAATTGTTTTAAGTTGAGGACGACTAGTGTCCAGCTTTGTGTGCCTCTCGTCTACAGGGCCCTTTTGACACCAAAAACTGCTGCTGGAGACACTCCATCAACCCTTACGGGAACAAAGAAAGCCGAATTCTGTTTAGCACGTGGAACCTCGACCACATGTGAGTCCTGGAACACAATCCCATCCTGTTCATTTGGTCATTATTTTTGGCCCCTCCTGGTGATAGATCAGTTGTGTATAAACACAAAATATCTCTTGAATTTTAAACTCCCTGGATCCACTTACACAGCTGGATAACTGGCTGCTGTATGTACAGATGGGGAAGAAGTTCAAAAGAAACAGCAATATCATTAAATTTACATGTTCAGTTGAAAATACTTAAGCCTTCCTTTCTGTTTCAGAATTGAGAAGAAACGGGCTGTGTTGCCCACCTTAGTAGAGGCCGTGAAAGGCTGCGATGGGAAGGAAATTGACTGGGAATATTTTTACCGGCTCTTGTTCACCACGGACAATTTGAAACTGGTGCACATTGTGTGTCACAAGAAAACAGTCCACAACCTTGGCTGTGACCGGACAAAAATCTACCGTAAACGAAAGACAGGCCGGAAGGACAGGCCTCTTTGCAGCCACACACCGAGATCCTGGGTTCAAATGTCAAAAACAAAACAAAAAAATGACTCGAAACTTTCTAAAAATAGAACGAGAACCCCCCACCCCATAGCCAAGAAGGGATCTGCTTAACGGCTGTGCCGTTTGCTTAACAACCACTGCAAAAGAGGTCGAATCAAATTTGCCTGGGCAGGGAGTCATTTTTGTTATTGAAATAATTGTTTTTATTCCATATTTTTTTAAAAGAGTAAAAATAAAAAATAAGATTTTTAAGAAATTACAAAAATTAGTGAATATTATTGCTGTTTTTTCCCCACCTCTTTAAAGACATTCATTACAGGCTGCAACTTGGTTAGCCACCTTGTGAAATCGCTCTGCAAGCTGGAATTGTTTCATTGCGGGTTGTGTGAACCCAGAAAAACTGTTCACTTGCCAGGTTTAGCTGTGAAAAATAAGGGTAGGAGGAGGTGCTGACGTGTTTTCATCCATTTTTGGACCTCTTCCTGGATTTAAGTATCTGCCTACGAGATTATATAAATAATAAATTTTAGTTTCTCATTACTAATGTAAGTGTACCAACTCAGGCCTCAGGGATGAAATCAATTGCTTTCATTCATCATGATGATTTAATTTCAGCAAAAAAAGCTTTATTATTGCAGTGGTAATCTTAGGCAGCAAGGAGCAAAATCTTGTGAACATTTGTATCTTTTTAAAAATGCCATGTTCTGAACTCTGAAAGAGATCCTTTTAGGGGCAGATGTACCCAAACTGGGAGGGTGCACATATCTGCCATGGTGGTTTTTTTAAATTCCTCCAATATGTGTTCATAGAACATAATAAACTAGGTTTTAATGTGCAGTCCACAGCTTAGCCAAAACGGCTCTGAATGAACTCAGAATATGGTTAAAAAAATGAGCTTTTGGATAAAGAAAGAAACGATATGCCTGGAGAGAGAAGCATACAGAATAACAGTTGGACGGGATGTCTTGAGATCATCAAATGCAACCTCCTGCTCAAGCAGGAGTCCTCATTCCATCCTGGTCAAATGGCTGTCCAATCTCTTTGAAGACCTCCAGTGATAGAGCATCCACAACTTCTGGGTGGCTGGTTGTCGTTTCCCCAAGTCCAAGGTTGTCAACGTGGATGGTTGTAGTGGGCGCTGTGACCCACGGCCTTCGCCAGAAATGGGGAGCTTGGTTTGCGAGTGGCCCAATGTCCACCACCGTCATGGCGATGGTTCTTTCTGAAGAACACAAACTCTAGAAGATGCAACAATGGCGAGGAACATTGTTAGTCTTTGCTGCATCTGGAAAAGGGACAATTCACCTGAGATTGATTCTCGCTGGCCTTCAAGCAACCTTCTGGGAGAACCCCTGGCCTTCAGGCAACCTCTTCTCCACTCTCCTCCTCCTCCTCCTCCTCCTCTTTGGCAATAAAATGCATTCTTCGGAACTCCCGCCTGCTGGTGTTGGTCCGTGAGAAGCAGGCCGGTGGGAGGTCCTAGAAGAAGAGACCCCTGGTGATGGCGTCCAGAGCCAGCGTGGCAGCCCTCCACTCCCCATCCCCCCAAATTAAGAGGATGAACCATCGAGGCCCTCGGTGGGTCCTCCATTTTTGCTCCAAAGAAACGAGGCCGTTCTTTTCCCCACCCACCCAACCTTGCGGACTCCCAGAATCCCCCAGCCAGCCTTGCAGAAGACCAACCGCACCTACCCTTACCTGTGTGAACGCCACGCTTCCAAAGAACCGGTCCATGGGCAGTGGCTGGTTACTGTCCTCATTCAAGAAGACGCTGTTGTCCAGCTCGCCGATTTGACCGGACGCCTCCTCCGGCTTCATCTGCACAGAGGTGGACGTGCCACCCGTGTTGGTCTCTTCTCCTTTGTCCTGGTCCTTCCCTTCCTCCACCTTCTGTGGCAGGTGGGGCCGGAAGAGCTCAGTCCTCCTGGGCTCCCTGTTCTCATCAGCTACATCTTGGGGGTCTTCTGAAGGCCCCTTCTCTTCGCTCTGCAGCCTCACCTCCAGGTCCAGGGTGGATGCTCCCAAGGGGGCTTCATCAGCTGGCCCCACCTGGGATCCTGCCTTCTGCCTGGGCCCCCGTTTCCTTTCACACCTCGGCTTCTTTGAGGGACGCCTGGAGGTCCCGTTTTGCGAAGGACCCTGTGGAAGGAGGAGGAGAAAAAGTCCATCAAGGACCCCGGAAACCAGGAGAAAATTTCCTATCGGAGAGAACAATCCATCTGTGGAAGGGAGGTTGTTTGCAGAAGCTGTGGCTGTTCCACCCCTGGAGCTCTTCAAGAAGAGGCCGGACAGCCACTTGTCCGGGATGGTTATAGGGTCTCTTGCTTGAGCAGGGGGTTGAGCTAGAAGACCTCCAAGGTTCCTCCTGACTCTTGTGATTCTGCATTCTGTTAAATTGCTAGCAAATCACCGCTCGACTTGGAAACCAGCCTGATGCTCTTCAGAGGTCCCAAAATGCAGGAAGGGGAAGTGAGGAATGGCCCATGCACTCTAATAGGCATTTGCATCAACATTGGCATAAGCTCATTACGCAAGTAATTCATGTAATACTAGAAATACTCAACTGCAGCTCTGCCAATTCATGTAAATGTCTACTTTCACAGGATAAGGATGTTTTGGGGCGTGACTAATGTACATGGAACAAATACCTATGTTAATACATTGGTTTTATAGTAAATTATTTACAATTCATATAAAATATAAATAAAATGGATGTACATTTTAAAATTATATATATATATATATATATATATATATATTTGTTTTTTTAGGCTTTTGCGGGTACTTTCATGTGTGCTGTTCAGCTTCCTTCGGGTATTATATATTATATATATATTCTATACATGAATATAATGTATGCATAGATGTGTGTATACATATAGAAAGCATGCTTAATGACACAGACATACACATCTATATCTATATATCTATATCAAATATATGCTGTTCAGCTTCCTCCGGGTCTTATGCCACGTCACCGTAGTTGTGCTTTCAAAGCTGCAGCCACGTGTCCGCCGAACCTCGTCCGCCATCCTCCGGCTTCTGTGTTGAGTTTGTCTGGGAGAATTCCCGAAGGAAGCTGAACAGCACACATGGAAGTTCCCGCGAAAGCCGAAAAAAAACACATGTGCCTAGAATCTCCACACCCACATAACTATCCCAAGTAACCCTTCAAATTAATCATGCATTTTCACAAGTATTAGCATACATTTGCATCAATTAGCCTGCTCCCCTCCAGCTCCTGCAAACCTGATTTGCATAGGTCCATCGGCCAATCGCGGCTCGGGAGGCCCCGCCTGCGCCACTCACCCGCCGATCTCACCTGCTCCCCGCCAGCACTTCCGCCTTTCGCCGCACGACATTTCCGGTAAAATTGCCCGATTAAAATGCAGGGCGGGGCAACGCCCTCTCTCTTCCGTTTCGTTGTCCGGCAACAGAACTTCCCCCTTTTCCGACGCCCCGCTGTGAGCACCGTCGCCATCTTTCTTTTGGGCAGCGTTGTATGACAGTCCTGCCCAAGCCTAGGAACTCCTTAACTATGAAGCTTTTTTTTTATTCCACTTAATCTCTTAAATGCCCGAGGATTAGGGCTCGGTGCTTCACTGCCTTCAGTGCTGTGTTTCCTAAGAATTTTAAACAGTAGGTCAGGGTTGAGGTAGGAACGGCCATCTTTGGAGAGGGGAAGCCCACTTTTCTTCCAGGGTGGAAAGTAGATGTAGCATGTTTTGAACTTTTTTTGCACAATTGCAAAAAGAAAAATGCACAACCTGCAACCTGGATTAAAAGTAGCCCTCGATTTATGATCGTAATTGGGATTGGAATGTAAATTGCTGATGATGACAAGATGATCTTGTCATTAAATGAATCACAGCCAATTTTTCAACACTTTCTCCCCTATGGACGTTAAATGAATCCACTTTCCCAACCAATGTTTCTGATGAGAAGTCAGCTGCGAATGGCGACACCCAGAGTTGGGTATTCAGCAGGTTCTGGCCAGTTTTGGAGAACCGGTAGCAGAAATTCTGAGCAGTTCAGAGAACCTGCAAATACCACCTCTGACTGGAGATTTAACGCTATCCTTCCCCTGCCACGCCCACCAAGCCACACCCAACAGAACTTTAAAAAATTTGAATCCCACCACTGGCAATACGGGACTGCGAGATGCTGCAACGGTCATAAATGCAAGTCACTTGCCAAGCACCTGGATGGCAATCATGCAATACTGGGAGGCGACATTGCAATGGCATAAGTGCAAGGACTGGTTGCAATTCACTTTTTTCAGCCCCAACTTTGAATTTTTGCTAAATAGATGGTTATGAACAGAGGACTACATTTGTGCTGCTTATTATATGCCCTCGAATCGATCTATAAATTTGCCATTTGGGCAGCGTTCCACCCTGCTGGGTTGTTGTAGACTTCTTCTGAGCCCCAATACCCCCTTTGCTCATCCCTTCCCCCCCCCCCCCCTGTGGTTGCCTTGGCAGGCTTAGGATGTTCTTGTTTTGAAGAAAGCAAAATCAGTAATAATCCTATTAGCAAGGATTTGTTTTGCCTTCCACAACTCATCATAGAAATTGCTCCATCCTCTTTTACGAGCGAAGGGGGAAAAACCCCCCCTTTTAAAAAACCCCATGGTATGGAGTCATTCTCTCCCTCGTGAAATGTTTATAATTGAGAAATGCTCTTTAAAAGCTGGAAGGGACAAAAAGTTGTAAAAAAAACCCAAAGGAAACAAACAAAATGCAAACTGGCCAGTGATCAAATATCAGCCTGGACTTGGCTCAATCAAGAAGAGTCAAAGGATGAAAATGCGGCTCTTATTTCACTGAGAAAATAAAACCAGAACACAGAAGATAGAATGACAGGGATGGAAGGGACTCCCGAGGTCTTCTAGTCCAACCCCTGCTCAAGCACGAGACCCTATAGCATTCCAGAAAAATGGCTGTTCAGTCTCTTCCGAGCCTTGAAGAAGAGAAGTTGCTGAAAGTAGAAAACTTTGAATTTAACTGTTTTGAAATTTGGGCTTGTCAGATGATGGGAAGCAGGAAAACTGTCATCTGCCTTTTGACCAGCAGGGGGCAACCATGGCCCAGAAATGAAATGCCTGATCTCTTCCTTCAAGGTCCTTTTCCATCTAGGCAAGCCAGCATTTCATCTTGGCTAAAGAAAACCACCATGAGGAAAGAAGAATGCCAGAGCAGACACACAGAAGGCTTCCTTCCTTCCTTCCTTCCATCCATCCATCCCTTCTTCCTTCTCTCCCTCTTTTTTTTTATCATTTCTTTCTTTCCTCCCCTTCTCCCTCCCTTCCTCCCTCTCTCCTTTTTCTCTTTCCCTCATTTCTTCCTCTTCCCTCTTCTTTTACTTTCTCCCTCCCTCCCTCTTTCCTTCCTTTCCATAATAAAATAACAGCTCTCCTTCCTCCCTTCCTCCCTTCCTCCCTTTTCATCTAACTGCTTGGAAAGTGCAGAGATTCAAGGCCAGCGGAGGTCCAGGGGGCCAAAGATTCAGCCCTGGACTCGCCCGTATTTGGCTTTCAAGAAAGGCTGCCTGGCACGGAGGGAAGTTTCTGCTCCACTAACACCGAAAAAAGAGAGTTGGGTGGCTGTGATTTGGCCGTCAGCCAAAGGAAAGAGTTTGAGGGTGTTTCTGCTCTTCGCCAAACACAGGCAGCAGCCTCCGATTGGGAGAGAATGCTGGGTTTATGGGTGGCCTCAAATAAACTCAGCTCCAGACCCCCCCCCCCCCCGGGGGGGGGGAGCTGTTCTGGGGAAAGCAGAACAAAACCCAACAGGACAGGCTTAAAATGACTCAGCCACCCCACTCCTCCTCAGCTCTCTTTCTACGATATTTCCCCCCCAGAAGAGAACAGAAGTGGTTGCCCCATTTCTCTGAAATGCTTGTTTCCTTCTTTCCTTCCTTCCTTTTTTAAGATTTTCTTTCCATCACTCTTTCCCATTCTTTCCTCTTCTCCCTCCCTCTCTCCCTCTCCCTCCATCTTTTCTCTCCCTCCCTTTCTTTCCATTCTCCCCCTTCTCTCCCCATCCTCCCTTTCCTCCCCCTTTCTTCCTCTTCCCCTTTTCTTCCCTCCCTCCCTCTCCTCCCATCTTTTACCTCTTTCTTCTTCCCTTCCTTCATCTTCCTCCTCCCTCCCTCCAAGCAATGCAAGCTCCTTGGTTTCCCTATCCTAGTTCCAACCTCTTCCCCCTTCCTTATTACAGAGATGCCACAATACTCCTTGCAGGAGATCCCCCCCTCACCCTCTTGCAGACAAATAGAGCATTTCAGCCCTTCCCTGCAGGAGCAGCCTCTCCAGAAGCCCCCTTTGGGCGACTGGACAATACAGAAGAGACGCCGGAGGCTTTGAGGTCTCCAGAAGGACTCCGGTGCGATAAAACCCCAATTCTGAGACCCTGCCTTGCGGGGAGAGGCTAATTCCCAAGGCTCTCCTTTGCCCCACCTTCAAAGCTGGGTAACTGGCCTCTCCGTGTGCCAATTGGTGTGTATGTGTGGGGGGAACAGCGCTTGGTAGGAGAAGAAGCAAACCCCTTGCATTATTTAGGGGGAATTTCTATGGGGAGTTGGATGCTTCTCACACCCCACAGGTGGTGCAAACAGTGCCCGGTCTTCAGTGCTGGGCAAGGTGCCTGTTTTACAGTCGCCTCATGAAAAATGAAGAGGCCGGGCTGGATTTTGGCAAGTGAGAATGACTTAACCCGGTGTAAAAGCAATGAATATTTGATGCTGGAGTTTATTGAATTTCTACAAGCATCAAGCTTGAACACAACACTGAGTACAGATTTTCCCTAGCTGGAAAAAGAGGTGGAGGGATGGTAGATTCACTCTCAACTTACAACCACAATGGAACCCCCCAAATTCCTGTTGCTAAGTGAGACATTCACAAAGTGACTTTGGTAAATCACTTTGGACCATTTTGAAGCATCCTCGAAGAACACTTGACTCATATTTATGACGGTCTCAGTGTTCCCAGGATCACATGATCCCCTTCTGACAAGCAAAGTCTGTGGGGGAAGCCGGACTCACTCAATTTCTGTGATTCACTTAACAACCATGGACAGTCAGGTCGCAAAATGGGGCAAAACTCACAACAACTCTCTTAGCAGCACAAGCGGTTGTTCAGTCAAGGACTACCATCCATGCCAGTTGCCAGCCCCCACAGTATGTTGATCGCACAACCACGGGGATGCTACAACAGTTGTAAGTGCAAGGACCGGCTGTAAATGTGAGGACCAGTTGCAAATCACTTTTTCAATGCTGCTGTAACTTTGAACCACCGTTAAAAGAATCATCATAAGTCAAGGACTGCCCATGATAACCTGAGATCAGGTTCAAAACCTTCTGTAAATTTTTTATCACTTTGGGACATTTCAAAGGCTTAATTTCCCCCCCCCCCTTATTTGGTGGGTACAGAGGGTGGGGGAAATGCCTGGCATCTGATGCCAAACTCTGCCCACCATTTGCCCTAATTTTCCTACAAAAGGATCTGCTGAAGCCAATTTGGAGAAGGACTCTGAGTCCCCCATATAAAAATCACATTTGGCCAATCCAGATGGCTGAGGTTATAAATTTTATTCTATTTTTATTATTCTTCTCCCCCCCCCCCCCCCCATTTATATACCATCCCTTCCTCTCTGCCATTTGAAATAATGGCTTCCTTCATCTTCCTTCTCGTAATATATAAGGCCTCGTGTTGCTGCAATGGGATTGCCAAGCTCATTTGTCACATAGGCCTTGCTCCCTGTGTTTGTTTGTGTGTGTGTGCGTGTGTGTGTGTTGTGCCTCTGCTTTTGTGCAGAGCCATTGAGCCGCATTCAAACCTTCCTCTAATTGCAACCCTAAAAACTTCACAACTTGCAGCTCGGATCCCAGGTTTTTCCTTTTGACAGACAGATATTTTCATGGCAAATGTCGGATGAAGGTGCAGGGGATGACTTGAGAAGGGAGGGCACAGGGGCCCCAGGGGCCCCATTAACTTAAAATGAGTTGCCGCCTGTGCGAAAGAGCAGCTTTCCCCCTCTGTGTCTTGGGGGGGGGGGGGGGGGGAGAAAACCGATGCCAGGCCTCTCTTCCAATTAAAATGGATGTGATCGATCTCGGGTGTCGGTGGGGATGTTTGGAACCTAATAAATGGCTGTGTTTTCCTTTCCTGAAATTATTTTTGAAAAAAAGAAATGAAGAAAAGGCTTGCTTAAAAGTTGATGGCTTATTTTTCCATGGAGGGGAGGTTTTAGAGATCGTTTGCATTCCAGACTGAGAGATAGTCAGCCATTTCCTCCTGAAGGTGTCCAAGAGGCAATGGATCCATGGTTCTTTTTTTTTTTCCTTCAAATTATACTTTCCTAATGAGTGACACATTTCCTCCTCCTCCTCCTCTCTGCCAACCCCATTCCTTTCCAACACTGATGATGTTACCTAATTTGGTAATAAAATATCTGCAAGAAAACAGTCAAATTCAGGGAGCATCAAGGACTCCACAGTCCATCTCCTTCTCCTCTTCCTCCCTCCTTCCCTCTTTCTTTCTTCTCCTCCTTCCTCCTTCTCCTTTTCCTCCTCTCTCCCTTCTTCCTTCTCTCCATCTTCTGCAGGATTTTGATGAAATCTTGCCAAGAGAAGAATCCCATTTCTGAGACCCAGGCAGGCCAAAGGGCCCTTCCATATTGCAATGATATTCTCACTTTGAAGGAGGTCTCCAGGTGGGGACTTTCAGGTTAGACCCGCTGAAGAACCGCCTTCTCCAAAAGTCTGTTGTTGTTTTTTCCAAAATTTTTCTCTAGCCCCAAATCTCCAGAAACAGCTACCACAGAGAACCTATTTAAAAATGTATTTTTAAAAATGCCTTCCCAAAATAGACGGCGGTGCAAATAGGATGCATCTGATGAATAAGGGAATCCTTGCCAGTAATCACTTCAGCAAGAGGTCACTAATGGATTTCAACCAAGATTCGGTTGGACAAACTGTTTCAGCTAAAAAGCTCTCTCCGTTCAAGGCTTCGGGTCAGAAAAATGGCCCACTGGGGTTCTTGTTTTTCCTGTCCTTAAAAACCAGCCCAGGGCTTTTAATTCTCCATTTAATTCTCATCTTCTTCAAGGCTTTGTCTCCATGGTGAACCTTGCATAGAAAATTTGGGGTTGTCTTCTGACCTGATGGACTTGGGCAGTTAAATCCTGGGCAGTTCAGGAACACAATCGGGGTAGTTTCCTGCAATGATAGAGCCAGAAAAATTCCCTTATCTGAGATTTGCAAGGGAGAATTTGCCCAGGGCAAGAAGCCACTTTAAAACTTGGCCTGGATATCAAAGTGTTAAAAGTTTGGCAGAGAAAAAAAATCCTCCCGTGGTTAATATATCACACAGAGGCTGACAGTCAATACCAGAAGGATGCAAAATGTTTGTGAACAAATAATAAAACAAATACAGATAGTCCTTGACTTACAGCAATGAACAGCAGTGGAAAAAGAAGCTGTTGATCAGGGGGTTGGACTAGAAGACCTCCAAGGTCCTTTCCAACCCTGTTATTCTGTTCAAACCTGTGTTACCTTCTGTTGTGGAGAGGGGAGCAAGTCCCCACTTTGGATGACCCTCTGTGTGTTCGCAGCAGTGTGACATGGTCGGCAGAATCCTTCCTGGAATGACCAGTGGACACTGTGATTCCACACTCAGTCCAGGAAGGGCCAGCAGAAGAATGACCAGCTTCTCCGGAGGATCCAGTTCGTGTGTGTGTCGTTTTGACAGCGAAAAGAGACACCAAAGCAAAGGACCATTCTTGGTGCCTTTCCAAATTCGAGATGGCAGTGAGTTGGACTAGAAGAAATCTGAGGTCCCCTCCAGCCCCTCTCTTTCTACAATTGCACTTGAAAGTTGTCACTTCTTATTACGTCGATTCCCTTCCTGGCGGTGCTCGCTTCCCCCCCCCCAGCTCTCCCTGGATCAATTTGCAAGATCCTAAATAAACTCATCACTTCCATGATCCCTGATAAATCTTCATTACCACTCACTTCAGAGGCAGCTGCGCTAAATGTTCCTCCCCTGCCTTGATCAGTCCCAAATTGGCTGTTTATTTGTGCTCGGATTGAGAAGTTAATATCTCGTCTCTAGTAAGCGGAGCCCCCTGGATTTTATTATCCACTGAAGGGGGGGGGGGGAATTTAAGGTAGTCCTCAACATACAACAGTTCATTTAGTGGCCATAATCCCACCAGGAATTCCACACACAACCCTTCCTTTAGGAACCCTTCAGTGTTGCAACGGCACTGACAGAAGTAGGGCCATTTTTCAGACTTACAACCCTCGCAGCATTCCCCATGGTCACGTGATCAAAATTCAGATGCTTGGCAACTGACTCATGTTTATAACGGTTGCAATGCAATCTCTTTTTGCGACTCTCCGACCAGCAAAATCAATTGGGAAGCCAGATTCACTTAATAACTGCGTGAGAACAATAGTGATTCACTTAACAATTGTGGCGAGAAAGGTCGTAAAATGGGACAAAGCCCACTTAACACATTTCTCACTTAGCAGAGGAAATTTGGGGTTCAGTTGCAGACCATGGCGAGGCTGCAAGGGTCTTAAGAGCAGAAAACAGTCCAAAGTCCTCTTTCCCCCCTGTTGTATCTCCAAACGGTCACTAAACGAGCAGCTGTAAGGCAAAGGCTACCTGTAAATCTATTCCTGACCGATAGACAGATGGTTGTCTGGAGTCTTTTGGCTTCCTCCCTGTAGCCACAAAACCTTCGGAAGGAAAAGCAGCCTCTTGTCCTCCTCCGGGCAGTTTCTATCTCCTCTCTGAGGGGCCAAAAAAGCCACAAATAAAAATGTCAGAACAAGGAAATGTCTCGAAAAGATCAGGATTATATTTCAGAGTCCGTTTGGCTTCTGAACTTCTCTCTCTCTCTCTTTTTTACACAGAATTAAATCCACAGGAACCCCTTTCTTGGTTTCAAGACGCCAAGGCTGAGTGTTTTAATCAAGGCCTTGTTTTAAGCCTGTTTAGTGACCACTCAGATTTACAATGGCACTGAAAAAAGGGGCCATTTCTCACATTTATGGCCATTTCACGTGATCATTCGGATGCTTGGCTACTGGCTCGTATTTATGGCGGTCCCAGTGTGTCCCCTTTTTTGTGACCCTCTGACCAGCAAAGCCAATGGGGAAACCAGCTTCACTCAATGACCACGTAACTGACATAACAACTGCCACGATTCCCTTAACAATCGTGGCAGGAAAGCTGTAAAATGGGGCCACCGTCTCCCTTAGCAGTGGAAATTCTGGGCTCCATTGCAGTTGAGGAATTTCTGTATGCAGGCAAACATATATGGTCTGTGCAGAATTCTCATTGAATCTGAATTACACTCTATTCTGGATGCCGCAATTGGAAAGGAGCAGAAGCTGGCAGGCCTAGCTGGGTTAAGCCCCCCCCCCCCCCCAATAACTCCAGCCCCCAAGGAGGAACCCCACATTCGGAGGAAGCAGTGTGGGAAGGCAACCGCTGGAAGAGAGGAGCCCTCCCCACCTTCAACCAGCTCAGCTCCCCTGGCTGAGCCAGGAGCCCCTGGATGCCTCTTCCGTGGGCGGCAGGCAGGAGGAGCCCCTGTTTCTGGGGGATTTGGCTGCTGCAGCAGAAAAGTCGGAGCACATTTGAGTCAGCTCCTCTGAGCCTGGCGCTGGCTGACTCTAAACACACTGGTGCCGTTTTCTTCGCAACGAGGCAGAAGGGGCTTGCCATGGCCTATTTCCCTGCTTGCTTTGACTGCCCAAGGCGGTGGGTGGGTGGGTTAGACTCTTCTTCAAGGACTAACGGGGGGGGGGGGGGGGCATCTTGCTGAGCTGCTCCTCAAGGCCAGCAGAGTTTGCTTGATATTCCAACTAGCTGGAATATATCAAAATATTATCCCTCCCCCCCTTCCTTCCCTGAGCTCTGTTGTTTTCCTGTAGATGTTTTATGATCAAAGTAGACAACGTAATCAATGCAAACCCCATTCCCTTTTAGCATTGATGATGTTACTTAGCTGGGTCATGAAACATCTGCTAGAAAACCACCAAGCTCGGAAAGGACCATACAGCCTTTCTCCTGCTCCTCTCCTGCTCCTGTTCCTCCTCCTCCTCAAGAAAACCACCAAGCTTAGAGAATACCAACGACACTATAGTCCTCCCCCCCCACTCCTCCTCCTCCTCCTTCTCCTCCCCTTCACACACCTCACTCCCTTCTAGCATTGATGATATTCTCTAGTTGGGTCAGGAAACATCTGCTAGAAAACCACCAAGCTCGGAGAGCACCCAGAACCCCACAGTTCAACCCTGAGCCACAGAGTTTCTCTTCCTTGGAGGCTCTGTCCACATTGCATCACAACACAAGAATCCCATCAACCTCCGTTGCAGTGGGGCACAACCTCTCACCATTTGCCCCTACCACATTGATGTGGAGAGTTCTCCATCCCAGAGACTAAATTAAAGCTCGCCTTCTCTGCACAAAGAAACTCAGCAGTTCTGCGGGTCGCTGGGTTCACTGTGAAATTGCTTTTCCTCCCCTGATATTCCATCAGATCCGTGTCGATCTAATTTGGTCCGTTATTGTGTGTCCTGCACTCTGCTATAGGAGAAGGTTCCCCGTCTTTGACATAATGGAGATCCAGATGCTGGAAGAGAGGAAGTTGGATTTTTCTTCAAGACAAAGAACTCACCTGTAAACTACAATCCGATGTACTGAAAACTGAAGTTTTAACCCTCCCGACAGGGAAGGTAATGAATTTGGGTCTGACGTGCATACGGGCAGGCACCACTATGGTCATACCTCAAGGACTATCTATACAAAGTCATTAACTTTGCATCTGAGGCAGATTTTCACCCTTGTGGAATACATAATAGAGCATAACAGAGTTGGAGGGGATCTTGGAGGTCTTCTAGTCTGATCCCTTTGCTCAAGAGATCCTTCCTTATTGAACATAGAATAACAGGTACAGAATGCAGAACAACAGATACAGGATAACAGACACTGAATGTAAAATAACAGAGAACAGATAGAATGCAGAATAACAGATGCAGAATACAGTATAGCAGTTAAGACTAGAAGACATCAGTTAAGAATAAAGAATAATAATTAAGAGTACAGAACAACGCAGTATAACAGATACAGAATGAAGAATGATAGGTGCAGAATGCGGAATAACACAGAATGCAGAATAACAGATGTTGAATAAGAGAACAACAGAGCCAGAGTAGCAGATGTAGAATGCAGAACGACAGATAAAGAACAACATATCTATCCCCCTCTCCCCAGATTTACTCTTTTTTAAACCAGGGTCCACAGCTAAGATTAGTCCAGGTTCTTAAACCTGGTTTAATGTTGGAACAGGTTAACCATCATTGGCCAGACCCACAAGTTTGTTTTAATCCTGGTTTAGAGAGAGACCATGGCCAAAATAATTTCGCTCTCCCCCAATTAGGGGGCTTGCATAAGTGCA
Source organism: Laticauda colubrina (assembly GCA_015471245.1). Lineage (NCBI taxonomy): Eukaryota > Metazoa > Chordata > Lepidosauria > Squamata > Elapidae > Laticauda > Laticauda colubrina. Next base: position 485,275 of record BLBF01000057.1, read on the forward strand.
CCAATGTGCCTACTGTCCCTGTCCTATTGATTCTTTTTATTTTTCTTATAGGTATCCATTTAGTGTATTCATAACTATGTTTATACATACGTATTATCTTGTAAGCGATTGACAAATCAAATAAATAAACAAATAAATAAAATTTATTCTCCATTAAACCACAGCTAAGGATCAGACTTGGGTCTAAAGCTGGTTTGATTCCCTGAGGGAAAAAAATCAACATTTTCGCCATCTCTCTTCCCCTTGGCTTTGAAAACAAGAGCTGGGGTTAAATTCAGGGCTAAAAAACACATATTTTGGAACCTTTTTGAGGAGTGGGGGCTCTAAAGCCGGACCCCATCCCTGCCATTTTCTTTTTATTCATGAGGAGAATTGTGAGGAAAAGCAACTACAAACCCAGCTGTACAAACGACACTTAATTGCAAATGGTGGAAGGCTTGAAATGAAGGGAAAAGGAAAGCTGAAGAAAAGCAGAGAGCCTCCATTTTCTTGCCCCTTTCCCTTCATATTTTCAGGAAATGGAGCCCCTCAAGGGCCCAAGCAAACATGGCTGCTGTTTTTCTGGGGCTCCTGAGTTGTTGTTGTTGTTGTTGTTGTTGTTGTTTTTTGGGGGGGAAACAAACTTTGTTAGGCCTCAACCTGACTTGATTTTGACTGAGAAAAGAAAGGGCCCCTTTGCAGCCAGAAGCCCAGAAATGGGCTTGTGCCTTGGGGCTCAAAGCAGCCTCCCCCCAAAAACTAGTTGTAATGGGGACTTGCTTGACTTTTTTTTCTCTGGTGTGTCATATAAACAATTTTGGGGCTATAAAATGCTGAAAAATGTATTTCTTGGCTGTAATTTATTTTGGCCCTTGTAAGCATGGGGGTCACAGCTGGGGCCCAATACAGATTTAGCTCTTGTGGGAACCAATAAACCTAATATTATGTCAAAAAGACATTTAATTTCTGCAAAGCAAAACTTGGTGGCTAAGACTTGGTCAACTATTTGTTATTTTTCTTTTTGGGAAATTGGGGAACCCCAAATTTGCTTTATTCCAAGAAGCCCCAGAAACTGGCTTGACTCAGAGAAGAATGGGCTGTAATTAACATTAAGCCAGGCCATGAATGCTGGCTAATATTTGGCCCAGAAGACAGGAGTTGCTTTGCCGGTGTCTGCAGGTTCTTTTGCCAAGCGGGAAGATTGCCAGCAAGGCTAAACTGCTATGTAAAGACATTGAAGCTAGCTTTCCTTGCCAGCCAGATGCTCCATCCTCCCTGCAACCTTGGAAAACATGGGGGATAGCAACATTGAACTGTGCCATGCTACCCCCACTCCAAAACTTGGTTTATCCCAGCAGAGACCAAGATTTGCTAAAGTGCATCACGGAAACGGGTCCCCCCCCTCAAAACTTCCAGCGAGGGGGTCCTTCCAAGATTGCCAACGAGCTGTGCCAGCCCTGTGAGTCAACCAAGGTTGCTTCAGAAGGATAAAAAGAAGACGGTAGAAAGGTAAAATGGTTTTTCCTTTTTAAACCAGGTTTTGCAAACTGGGGTTTTAACGTCGCAGTTAAAGTTGGGCACTGCATGGCTTTACAGTTTCTTGGGAGACCTAGAAGAGAGATTTCGAAAACACAGGTAGTCCACAGCCATGAATGAACCCCAAATTTCCAAGGTGGTAGTTTCACTGAACTGCTTTGCTCTGTTTTACGACCTTTCTTAACATGGTTGTTAAACGGATCATTGCCATTGTTCAGTCAGGAACACAGTTGTTAAGTGAATCTGGCTTCCTCAATAACTTTACTCCTCAGAAGGCTGTAAAAGGGGAATCACGCTGCAACTGTCATAAGTACCTGCCAGTTTCCAAGATTTTAATCGTGTGGTCCCGGGGATTCTGCAACAGTTGTAAGTGTGAAACATGGTCCTACGTCTCTTTTTTCAGGGCCATCGTAACTCCAAACAGCCACGAAATGAACTGTTGTAGGTTGAGGACTACCTGCAGTGTGCCAGATCCACGAGATTCATTCCTTTTAATGGGGTTTTTCCTTCCCTTTATTGGGATCCCAAATAGAAAAATCTGCTGAATTGTGAAGTTTATGGAGAAAGAAACATAATGAGATGCAGGAAATTAGAACTAAGATGATACTATGAGATTTATTTATTTATTTACAAAAAACCCATACTCTCAAACAGTGGCAGCATTCAGGTAGAATACCTTTATATTTTAAGAATAAAAGGGCAGCGGGAAGGCAAGAAAAAAGGCATAAAATCCCTTTTATTCCTTCCTCATTTCTAAAACCCTCTGGCTCCCCAGGGAAGCCCATGAGGTTCATGATTGTAAGTAAGACTTTCCTCCCCCCCACCCGCATTTAAAATTTGAATGTGCGGTCATTCTGCGGCCCCCAGAGTTGTTAACAATAGCATTTTGTGTGCATGGGTTTGTGTGCATGGGTTTGTGTGCATATTCCATAGTTTAGATTTTAGATTAAACTTTAATGCCTGTTTAATTTATTTGGTTTGGAATTTAATAACAATATCTTTAAAATGTATGGGGGTTACCTGTAGAATACTTGAAACGGTCTGAAGACTTGTTCAATAGACTTTTTATTTACTGGGGATAAAATATATTTCATATATGCATGCATTGTGGATCTATCTATCTATCTACCTATCTATCTTCTCTGTCCATCCATCTCTCGATCTTCCATTCATCCATCCATCCATCCATCCATCCATCCATCCATCCATCCATCCATCCATTCATCTATCCATCCTTCCATCCATCCATTCATCCATCCATCCTAATCTCCATCCATCTTTACTTCCATCCATCTTTCCATATAATTAATTAATTAATTTGATTTGTCAATCGCTTACAAGATAACAGTTATAAGTATAAGCATAGTTATGAATACATGAAATGGATACATATAAGAGAAATAAAAAGAAACAATAGGACAGGGAAAGTAGGCACGTTGGTGTGCTTATGCATCCTTATTGTTATGGGTAATCTATTTTTTCTGATTTTGGGGGTTGTTATTGGTACATATAGTTTGATGACTCTTTTGACTTCAAGTAAAGATATGTTGTAATAGTCTTCAACAGTATTGCATCCAGTGAATAGAAATTGCCAATCAAGGAATGAGAGATCGTTGTCTATAAGATCATAGTTGCCTTTTTTGAAGTTATAATTGTGGATTATGTTGTTGTGATGATTTTTGTGTGGATGTATGTTGATACAAAAGTCAATCATGTTGTGGTCACTGTTGGAAAAGGGTTCTTTAATTTGTATTCCATAAATTGAATTCAAACTATTGCAGAAGATGAGATTGAGGCAGTTGTTAAGTCAAGTATTGTTGGTTACTAGTTGTTCAAATCCCAGATTTGTTACAGCATTGTAGAAATTTGCATGTATGGGTTCAGTTTTACATTCGTTTAGGGTCTAGTCAATATGAGGTAGATTGAAGTCACGAAGAAAGATAAAAGCGTTTGGGCAGGATGTTGCCCATGTTAGTAGTGAATATCCATCCATGCATCCATCCATCTATCTACCTAAATAGATATGTACATACATACTGTATACTGGTAATCCTTGACTTACGACCACAGCTGAGCCTAAAATCTCTGTTGTTAAGCAAGACAGTTGTTAAGTGAATCTGGCTTCCCCATTAACTTCTCTCATCAGACGGTCGCAAAAGGGGATCAACGACCTTGTAACTGTCAAAACCTGAATCCATAGCCAAACGCCTGTATTTTGATCACATGACCACAGGAATGCTGCAATAGTTGTAAGTGTGAAAAATGGTCATATAAGTCACTTTTTTCATTGTAACTTTGAAGTTGTAAGTCAAGGACTTCCTATGTGACTAGTCTAAAACATATTCTCTCTCTATTTCACATATTTTTCTGTACCGGTAGACCAATAGGCTGGGAATAAGGACTCCTGCCATGGGCAGGGGTGGGTGGGGTAGGGTTGGACTAGATGACCTCGGGGGGCCCTTCCGGCCCCAGGGAGAAGCCGGAGGGCCCAGAAAGATTCCAGCTGGCAGCGTCGTCGGAGGATACTGACGACTCGCGACGGGATCTAAAGTGCTCGGCTGCAGTGTAAGCAGGATGTGGCTTAATTAATTTTTCAGGGAGCTTTTACAGTATTGCGGGCAGAGGCTGCCTCGGTGCTGACTGCAGAGGGAAGGGCGGGTGGTGTGAGGCCTCCAGCTCCTTAATGGATACTCTGGGAGCCTGGCAAAGTGGCTGCAAAAGTAAATATTTGAACTCCCTGGCAGGGAAGAAGGAGAAATAAAAAAAAAAACAACCCCCCCAAAATAAAAAAAATAAGAGTACCTGGAGTGGGAGCATGTTCTGAAATTTTCCTGGCTGCTTCCTGGAGGCTCCCATTACCCCTCTGTTGTTTGCAGAAGGCAACCAGCATGGAGCCACAGCGAGGGCTTAATTGTGAGGCCCCGGGGACACCAGCGGCTGAGGCCGGGCTGCCTTTGCAAAAACCTTGAGGGGGGGAGGAAAAGGGAGATTAAACCTGCCCCCCCATCACCGCAGCAGATATAATAATATGAGTCCTTTTAAAAAGAATAAATAAACATTAACCATAAGTTTAAGATGACAACACACTGAATAAACATCCAGCACTTCCAACAAACTGCCTTTAACTGACAGGGCCCCCAGATTTCTGTTTTAATGCGGAGGACCTTCAACATATCAGAGTTCATTTAGCGACCAATCGAAGTTACAACGGCCCTGAAAAAAACTGACTCAGGACCGTTTTTCTCACTGAATGACTGTGGTTGCAACATCCCCATGGACACAGGATCAAAATTTGACCACTTGCCCACTGCCTCAGAGTTATGATGGTCACAGTGTCCCCAGGGGTCACGCAATCCCCTTTTGTGACCTCCTGACCAGCAAAGTCAAAGGATTCATTTAAAGACCATATGGCTAATTTAACAACTGCATTTGGGTAACAGCTTTCTCAAGGAAAGGGGGGGAACAACTCACTGGACAATTGTCTCGCTTAGCAGCAGAAGTTTTGGCTGTATTGTTGTTGTAAATCGAGGACTCAGTCGCACAATTCTAACCAAAGATTGTGAGTTCCATCCTGGAACATCTACCCATAATCCAGAATTTGGGTGAAACAGAACAAAACCTCTTTAATCCTCTTTAACTGGATAATCCTTTGTCTGAAGTGCTGTAAGTTTTCCTGCCTAGGCAGGAGGTTGGACTAGAAGACCTCCTAGGTCCCTTCCAATTCTGCTATTCTATTCTAATCCAGGTTTTTTTTGAAACCTGGGTGCCAGAGTAAACCCCACCAAGAATCAAACACACATATTTCCATAAACCCAGGCAGCAAAAATAAAAGCCGCACCAACTTCCAGGAGCTTTAGATCAAACCCACAAAATCATTAATCGGCAAGCAGAGAAATAGAAAAACAGAAGATTGCGATCAAAGGAAGAATGGAGCGAAGGAACTCTGAAATAGAAATAAATCACCCAGGTTTATGCTTATCCTTTGCTTGCCAGCTTTATCAGACTGCCTCCTGCTCTCCCAGAGCTTCGGGGGCAGAAGGTTTGAGTCCCAAAGTGGAGATTTATTGAGTTCTTGGAGACATTTTATATAGTTAGGAAATGGTTATCAGCCTGCCTCTTCAACACAATAGGGGAAAAAACAGGTGTCATTTTTCTGGCTTAAATCTGGCCTCCTGCTTGTAACAAGAAAAGGAGAATAAGGCCATTTCTCCCCCCAAAAAGTATTTCCATGACAAATCTCTCTTACTTCCAGGGAGGGTGCATCGCCAGAGGGATAGTTTCAAAAACAGGTGGGGTGATAATACTGTTCTATACTGCACTGACCGAATCACAGAGTTGGAAAGGACCTTGGAGGTCTTCTATCCAAGCCCCTGCTCAAGCAGGAGACCTTAAACCATTCCGGACAATTGATTGTCCATTTGCATTGGTAATATTGCATTCAGTTTAGCAAGAGGTTGGACTAAATGACCTCCAAGGTCCCTTCCAATGCTGAAATTCTACATTCTATGTCACTTCTGGCCACCACGATACCAAAAAGATGTTGAGACTCTAGAAAGAGTGCAGAGAAGAGCAACATGGAGGATTATGGGGTTGCTGGAAGCTGAATCTGTGAATGTTTGCTGGAATTGGGGATGCCTGTTTAATGAAAAGAAGGACCAGGGTTGACAGGATAGCATCTTCCAAGATTTGAGGGGCTGTCCCAGAGAAGAGGCTCCAAAGCCCCAGAAGGCAAGACAAGAAGCAACGGATGGAAACTAACCAAGGAGAGAAGCAACTCCTGGAATTAAGGAAGGATTTCCTGACGGAGGACAATAAACCAGTGGAACAGCTGGCCACTAGGAGTGGTGGGACCTCCATCGTTAGAGGTTTTCAAGAAGAGACTGGACAACCAGTTGTCTGAAATGGCCTAGGGTCTCCTGCCTGAGCTGGGGGTTGGACTAGAAGACCTTCAAGGTCCCTTCCAGCCCCGTTATTCTCTTGGCATCCTTGCTGGCCCTCTCACGGTCCCAACAACTTCCACCAAAACACCGGAATATTTTGAAGACAGTGCATACTCGGCTCGGCCTTTCCTCAAGCAAAGTTTTGATTCATATTTCTGGTTTATCCAGAAATTAAAACTGCTGACTTGTCCACCCTGCCTTGTTTTTTGAAAAGACAAAACTCTTCCTTTTTGTTTATATACTGTATATATTTATATATATAACCCCTTTTTTTTTGGCCATTATTAACCCAGGGCTTCGTGGCTTTCTGAGAGCCAAGGCTGGAAGGAGAAGCCTCGTCATCAGGAAACGCGCCTCCCGTTGACCCCTGCAGGGTGGTCTGGGCGAGCTGTGAATCCTGGGGCTTCGAGGGGTCAGCAGAACAGTCGGTGCCAATAGATCTTCCTTTTTTTTTTTTTTTGCAAATTGCCCTGTAGACTTCCGAGTCCTGGACGGGTTACTTTGGGCTGTCACGGCAATTCATCATCTGACATCCAGTGAAGGGGTCTGGCCAAGCGGTGATTGTTCTTGCCAGGGTTGTGGAGAGGGACATCCGTGGGGTCAAGGCGTTAATAAGGACAATGCTGAGGTCAGCCCCAGGCAGAGCCCTGCCTGTAACAACCAGCTTAAGCTGCAAAGATGAGTTGAAGGGGTCTAAACAGGCTTTGTGGTTGGGTGTTTGCAGAGCCTACGGAGGACAATTAACCAGTGGAACCATTTGGGGAGGTTTTGAAGAAGAGCTCGGACAGCAGGTCTCTTTCTTCAGCTGGGGGTTGGACTAGAAGACCTTGGAAGTCCCTTCCAGCCTATGATTTTCTGATTCTGAGATAAGATACATGATAAGCAGAGGTAGGGAGGGAGGGAAGGAGGGAGGGAGCAGCTTCCCTCCAGAAGTTGTGTGTCCTCCAACACTGGACGTCTTCAAGAAGAGACTGGACAGCCATTTGTTTGGAATGGTGTAGGGTCTCCTGCCTGAGCAGGGGGTTGGACTAGAAGACCTTGGAGGTCCCTTCCAGCTCTGCCCTGATGGATTGATTTGTTGACATGGTGTAGTGTCTTCCACTTGAGGATGGGGTTGGTCTAGAAGACCTCTGAGTTCCCTTCCAACTCAGTTATTCTATTATTCTCAACCTTGGCTACTTAAGGATGGCGTGCACGTCAACACAGAGAATTCCCCGGCCCTCCCTTAATGACCCATCTGGGCCTGGGATTTGGGTTGTGCGATTGTTACGTGACCTGACTTGGTTTTACAGGGACGGCCATTTAGGAGAGCCTTCACACAACTTTCTCATATTGTGTGCCAGTTCTCACGTACTTTAATTCCCTTTCAGGCTCTTCTTTGGTGTGAAGAAAACTTTATTTTCCTCCAAAGCCCTGAAAAGCTGCAACAAGCCCTCCAAGGCCCCTCCTGGAGTCACTCAGCTCTCTCTGCCTTCCTTTCTTGTCAGCCCCCGGAACGAACAATCCGAACAATCGCAGGGTCTGATCACACCCACTCGTGGGTGACCTGATCCGTAAAGGAGGGGGGAATAAAATCCTGAACCCCATAATTAGCACCCCTGAGGCAGAGCGCTTTGGGTGACATGCGGAGAATTAAAACAAAGGCTCCTTTCCAAGAAAGCGTGGAAATCTCTCCACGCCTCTCTCAATTACAGCAACAACAGGCAACGGCAATCACGGCTTTCGGAGACCTCTCCCAGTGTCAGGGCACAAAAGAGAATGAAATGAAATGATTTAAAAAGGAGGGTCGTTTTGTCTGCTTGGAAAGTGATATTCTCTTTCATCAGGAGGAAAAAACGGGGAGGCCAACTATTTAATCCGTGCTGAGTTTCTTCTCATACATTCCTTCACACTCTGTATTTTCAAGTTCCTGTTATTGGGGTTGTGGTTTTTTTTTTTTCCTCCAAAGGTCTCATTAAAACTCTGTTAGCACAAATGTTACGTGAGCATAGATTGCTGGGGTTTAAAACTTCTCACCGGCATGTATAGAAGCGCATGAGGGGGGAGCTGGGCGGGGGGAGCAAATGGAAGGCCCACTGCGTCGTTTTTGTGAGACCTCAAGTCGGTTTGGGAAGTTTAGAATTTGGGGAGAAATTTATTTTTAGCTAAAACCAGGGATTGATTGATTCCTTCCTTCCTTCCTTCTCCTCTTCTGTATCATCCATCCATCCATCCATTATCTCTCATCTATCGATCTATCGATCTATCTTTCTACCTATCTACCTACCTATCCATCTATCATCTATCCTCATCCATCCATCATCATATCCATCCATCCATCCATTGTTATATTTCCTTCCTTCCTTCCTTCCTCTCTTCTCAATGTATTGCTGATCCATCCATTATCCATCATCTCTCTCTCTCTCTCTTATCTGTCTGTCTATCTGTAAACAACATGACTTTCCTAAATAACTAATTCGCCCAACAATGTCAAACTATTTATTAACTGTATTACTATTATTCATCTCATCCTTCCTATTACCTACCTCCTCCTACTTATGTTTATAATCTTGCTGCTTGTATTTTTATGATTTATATTGCTTTATAAATATAAATTTCCTAGTATGATTTTATTGTCTATTTATGACCATCACTTAATGTATCTTATGATTCTTGATGAATGTACTTTAATGTACACTGAGAGCTTATGCACAGAAGGCAAATCCCTTGTGTATCCAATCACACTTAGCCAATAAAGAATTCTATCTATCTTCTATCTATCTATCTATCTATCTATCTATCTATCTATCTATCTATCTATCTATCTATCTATCTATCTACCTACCTACCTACCTAGAAATGTGGCAAGCCGAGAAAAGATTTACACACTGCCTTTCACTGAAGCAAAAACATAAAATAATAATCCTGTATTTAAGTCTCAGCACAAGTTTTTTTTAAAAAAAGCATGGGCTCACCCATAAAAAGAGAAAAATCTCACACGGTCAATAGACTCACTTTGTCAGAAACTGAGCAATCTTTTTCATGGGGACCCCCATTTTTCCCCCAATCAATTTTGTCCTGGCACTCGAGGGCATTAAGAGATGTGGAAATGATATGGTGTCGCAAGGGGGCATTTTTCATTGTCCCTTTAAATCAATTTTTGGCGTGTTTTAGAAACTACAATAAGTGCATTACGCCTGCTGCATATTTAATACGTGTTTTAGTCTTTTGGCTCAAACTGCAGAAAACCATTGTTGTATAATGATTGGCTTGTTTTTGTCATATTTTAACCCACAAACAAATGCAATATTTCTCATACTCTGAAGCAGTGGCAGAAAAAATAGGAAAGAGAAGGATCTCACTCTTTCTCAAATAGAAAAAAATAGCATAGGAACCTCTTTTATAGAGAGTTGATAGTCAGAGAACTGGAAGTTTATTTGAAAATATTTGAGAAAGAGTGCAGAGAATAACCACAAATATGATTTGAGGGTCTGGAAACGAAAACCTACAGTGAACAGTTAAAGGAACAAGGTATGTTTCGTCTAATGAAATGAAGATTATGGATGATATGGCAGCATCTTCCAGTATCTAAAGGGCTGCCACATAGAAGAGGTGGGTGGGATCAGCCTATTTTCCAAAGCCCCTGAAGGCAGAACAAGAACTAATCAAGGAGAGAAACAACTTAGAAGTAAGAAGGAATTCATGACAGGGAGAACAATCAATCAGTGGAACAGCTTCCTTCCAGAGGTTGTGGATGCTCCATCACTGGAGGTCTTCAAGAAAAAAATGGGACAACCATTTGTCCAGGATGTATAAGGTCTCCTGCTTGAGCAGGGGGTTGAACTAGAAGACCTCCAAACTCCCTTTCAGCTCTATAATTCAGTGTTTATTACAGTTGGTTGTGTGTCTAATTTGCCCAGACAGTTCTTGCGATCTTACCAAGAATTTGGGAAGCGGTGGAGAAGAACCAGTTGCCTGCTTCGCATCCCATGGTATGTAATGTGATAAAAAGACAACGTTGCCTGTGACCTCAAGGGACATAGAAAGAAATCAAATCTGCTGCAAATACATCGAGCATAAAAGGGTAACGTTTTGACATTTTGGACCGCCAAGCGTTAAAAACCCCTGCCACCGTGCTAACATTCCTGTTCAATCATATTTTTATTCCCCCCAGCCCTGGACGTGGCCATAAAATGCCAGGCTGGTTATGAATGTTAATGACCCTATTAAAAAATGGCCTGGGCAGTGAGCATTGATTTCCGGAACAAATGCCCATTATTTAGAGGCGCCTGGAATAAAAAAGAATGGAACTAATAAATAAGATAAAAAGAACAACAAAGCTTCCCATTACTTTACATTGTAGTCCTTGACTTATATCTGTCCATTTAGTGACTGTTCAATGCTCACTTAGTTGCTGCAGTGCTTTGCTTGTTGTATAGGTAGTCCTCATTTAATGACTGTTCAAAGTCACAACAGCAGGACAGGAAACAGTGGACGAAAACCAATCAAGGGGTGCTCCAACCTGGAACCAGGAAGAAATTTCACGATCATGAGAACAGTTAATCAGTGGAATTCCTCTCCTCCAGAAGTTGTGGCTGCTCCATCACTGGAGGTCTTCCAGAAGAGACTGGACAGCCGTTTCTCTAGAATAATAGAGAGTCTCCTGCTTGAGCAAGGGGGTGGACTAGAAGATCTCAAAGGTCCCCTCCAATTCTGAGATTCAATCGTTCTATTTTACAGATATCTTTCAGCTAACTCACTCCTCCTTTTTTTCCCAGTCTCCCTTTCTGCATAGGAGAAATCTGGCCCTGCCATTTCCTCGAAACTCCTTTCTCCCGCAATCCATCTTCAGGACGGTGGAGATCCACACAGTACCTCCTTTTTCTGACCCTTTTGCTGACCCACGTGGTCTAATGATCTGTGCCTTCTACCCAAATGCAATTTTCTTTGCAACTGTCAGTGCTTCGGGGCAAAGGAATAAGACAATAAGAGTAATTTGCTGGCTGAACAGTTGATAAAAACTCCCATTATTGCAAGCTATAAATTAAACAGGGACACATTTCTTACCTTTATGTGGTACCCAGGGAACAATATCTACTCAGAACCAATTCCGAAGAGAGCTCAGAATATGGAACGATCCATCAGCATCAACCACATCACCGAGAAGCCCATAAAAATTAAGGGGTAATTTTTCAGCTTGATAAAAGGGGAAGAGAATGACAAGGACCAAACAGTTCCTTGCCCCAAGGAGTTGTGTAGATGCCAGATGGAAAGGGTGCTGTGTTTGCCCCACCCCCCCTTATTTTAATTTACCAACTCTTGTAAATGACAAATTAAAGGCCAGATAGCAATTCTGGGATAGCCTGAGCACATTACAGCTTTGCTGCTTTTGAAATAACAATAATTTGCTTAGCGGAGGGAACGTTTAGGGAGAAGATGGATGTGTCGTCTTGAGGGCAAACTCAAGTTGTGGTGCTTTTTTTTAGTGAGGATGTAGCTGAATACAGAATCTGTGAAAGGTTGCAGGAACTGGGTTTGGCCAGTCTAGGGAAAAGAAGGACTGGGGGGACAGGATAGCAGCCTTCCCATATTTGAGGGGCTGCACCAGGGTCAATCTACTCTCCAAAGTACCTGAAGGCAGGATAAGAAGCAACAGATGGAAACCAACCAAGGAGAGAACCAGCTCCTGGAACGAAGGAGAAACTTCCTGACCGGGAGGACAATTAACCAGAAGTTGTGGGTGCTTCATCATTGGAGCTTTTAAGAGGAGATTGGCCAAGCATTTGTCCAAGATGGTATAAAATCTCCTGTTTTGGATGGGGCATCGGAGGAGAAGTCTCTTCCAGCTTTATGACTCTTGACAGGCAAACCATTGTATACAAACAGAGAATAAACCCAATTCCCTTCTACCAATGTTTTTGAGTTGGGTCATGGAACATCTCCAAGAACATTTCACGCCTTGGTTCCCCCCAAAAACGATGATGGGTAGCATCTATTCTTCTAGGAACAGAGATATGGAAGGGTTGAGGATCCCAACAATGATGGGCTGAGAGATGAGTTGAAGACCAGAGGGAAAGACACAAAAGTGGAGGAGGACTTCATATGGTCTGGCTTCAGAGGCTTGGAAGCCTTTATGACCAGGTGTTCACCTGCCTTTCTTGGTCTTCTGTCCCTCATCTCACCCGGATCAGGCCTTTTCACTTCTGTACAATGGAAGGACGACCTTCCCAGGCCCTGAAATGAATCTCTTCCGGACAGATGGCAGAGAACTAATTTGAGAAGCGAGATTACTCCTCTAAAGGGGAGCAAAACTGTCTCTCATCCTTAGCCAGCATCCATCAGCTCTTTGAAACTCCATTTCTCCATGGTTCGGGGGAGGCAAAGGTGTGATGTTAATCCACTTCTAATACTCTATAACCGCCCGTAATCTGTTTTGGTGTGTACTGGCTATCAAACTCTATCCCTTTCTGAGCTCTGTGCATTATTTTCCCTCTGATCTCTCTCTCTCTCTTTCTCCAATCCACCTCTGTTTCCTTCTCAAGCTAATACGCCATGCAAGCAAAGTGGCAGCCAGACAGCCATGAAACATTATGCCAGAATAAAATGGTTAGTCTAGAAGGTGCTGCAAGAGACATGGGGCTTCCCCCACCCCTTCTGTTTTTCCCAGGGCTGGGAAATATTTGAAAGACTCAGGTAGGTTTCTCAGCAGATGGCAGCAGTTTATTGTTTAACCAGAGGCAACTTGGTGTGGGTCTGGATAAGAAACCACCAAGAAGAGCTATGGTAGCAGCTAGACTGGGAGGTTAAGGATCATAGAACATAGAATAACTGGATTAGAAGGGACCTCAGAGGCCTTCTAGCCCAACCCCCTTGATCAAGCAGGAGACCCTGTACCATTGTGGTCAAATGTTGCTCTTCTTGGAAACCTGAGCACCCACAACTTCTGGTAGCAAGTTGTTCCACTGATTAATTGCTCTCAGAGTCAGGAAATTTCTCCTTATTTTGAATATGGGTCTCAGAATACAGAATGGCAGAGTTGGAAGGAAGCTTGGAGGAGGAAGTTATTCTATAATCCCAGATCAATTAACCAGTGGAACGGTTTTCCTTCAGAGGCTGTGGGAGGTTTTCAAGAAGAGACTGGACAGCATGAATGGAAACGGGGTCCCCTGCTTGAGCAGACTAGAAGATCTCAAAGCTCCCTTCCAACTCTGTTCCTCTGCTATTCTTTCCCTACAAATCTGTTGTGGCGTCACTCATTGTTTCCAAGTGATCGATCTGTTCCTTCTGAGGTCCCTCCTTTTATTAAGCTATTTCTTCAATCCTTCCCATGCTTCATTAGCCTCTTCTCAAGTAAAAGCAGCTTTTTTTTTGGGGGGGGGGGGGGTTTGGGATGTTGAGTGCAGAGGACAATTTATTTTATTGAGCCATTTATTTGGTGGGTACATTTTAAGAGGTCAATTAATCAAATCCTAATGGGACGGATCAATTTGCACGGCTGTGGCCCCTCTCTTGTAAGGCCCAAAAGGCCCCCCCAGAAACCCACTTCCTAATCCGGGGAAGGGCCTCGTTATCTCTCTCGGATGCTATATGAGGTCATTGCTCATTTCTTGATCTGGAACTGTACTTCTATAATTAGTGGTGATTAGATGGATAATTAATCAGCGTAGATTTCTGAAACGCCGTTGTCAGGCAGGACAAAGAGGAAACGAGAAGAGCAGACAAAGCAACCTTTCAATAAATTTAGAATTCACTAGAGCTGGAATCGCCAACAAGGGTCAACACCTCGTTGCCTTGATGTTAATCAGCATTGCGGGTACTTACATGTATGGTATTTTCCCACGTTATGATAGTTGTTCTTTTAAAGTTGTAGCAACGTTTCTGCAGAATCTCATCTGCCATCATCAGGCTACTGTGTTGGGTTTGTCTGTGAGTCAGACTTTCACAGCCGTTTCTGTTTTAAATTTGAGGTTAGCCTATTGCTGTGCCAGAATGGTTTTTTTCTTCATCCTGATTGGTTGGGAGTCTTGGTCTGTGTTTATTGGTCTTGGAGTTTGCTGTGTTTTGCTTGACTGGTGTTTCTAATATCTTCTGTCTGTTTTGTGGCTTTTTTTGTGTCTTGATTGATTGATTGGCTGGCAATATTGTGTTCCTGTATTGGAGGCTTTTAGTGCAGCTTGGCTCCGAGTAAAAGGACGGCTATTATCTATTAGGAAGCCAGGTTTCACCTGGGTGCCTGGTGGGGGGGTGTTCGAGTTGGAGGCATCAGAGGGAGTCTGTCTGTGCTCAGGTGTTTGTCTGTTTTGTGGCGTGGAGATCTTTCTGTTTGAGAGTGCAGGCTTCCAAATGATTGACAGTCTGGTGGAATCATCTCTTCGATGAAAGCATGAATACATAGAATATATAGTATACACACACACACACACACACACACACACACACACACATATATATATATATATATATTTGTTTTCTTAGGTTTTCGCGGGTACTTACATGTGTGCTGTTCAGCTTCCTTCGGGTATTATCCCACCTCATTGTGGTGCTTTTAAAGTTGTAGCAACGTTTCAGCAGAATCTCATCTGCCATCCTCAGGCTTCTGTATGGATGTGGGTCTTACAGCTCCTGGTGATGAAGCCTGAGGATGGCAGATGAGATTCTGCTGAAACGTTGCTACAACTTTAACAGAACTACAATGACGTGGGATAATACCTGAAGGAAGCTAAACAGCACACATGTAAGTACCCGCGAAAACCTAAGAAAACATATATATATATATATATATATATATATATATATATATATATCTCCAGAAAACGAGTTAATGCCGGGACCTTTTGGCCAACCCAAAGAACAAACCGACCCTACCAATCCAAACTTTATCAAGTGCCCTGTTCAAAGCCACCTCTGGACACCAGTCCCAGGAAATAACTCTAATGCTCATTTCTTGTCAATTACACGGACTGGCTGGGTTTTTTTTCCCCCTCCCTGTTTTTGTTTTTAACAAAACCCTTAAGAAGAGAATGTGCCATTCAGACCAGCATCTGAGCACAAACTCTCTGGAGAAGCTGAACAATTTATAAAAAAGAAGAGATTTTTCTTTTTAACTCACTGGAAATCCATCAGCCATCTATAAGATTTTAAATAGACAGATTGCTTGCAAGTCTTGTGACATGGATGGCAGGGCAGCATTTCTTTCCGTCTCTTCTGAATTTAATCCAAAGTATTTCTGTGTTTTAGACAAAAAAAACCAAAACCTCTGCACCTTCCTTTGTGGCTGTATTTCAGCACTTGTGCTGTCAACTTTATGTTCGTTGGTGCCACATTAATATAACTTATACTTTTTTTCTGCATTTCTCCTCCCTCCTTCTTTTCATCCCTCCCTTCTCTCTCTCCTTCCTACCTCTTTCCTTCTTTATTTCCATCTTCTTCCTCCCTCCCTCCATTTCTTTCTTTCTTCTTTATCCCTCCCTTCTCTCTCTCCTTCCTTCCTTCCTTATTTCTTTCCTTCTTTATTTCCATCTTCTCCCTCCCTCCCTATCAACTCCTCCTCCTTTTCCTCCTCCTCCTCTCTATCCTCCTCCTCCTCCCTAAAGGTTCTAATGGGCATTAGAAAAAGGCATACAATTATACCCAAGGATGCCTCCGACATCCTGCCTCCATTCTGGAATTAATTTGTATTAAACCAGAGTAATGGCAGAACAAAACGGAACAGAAATAAACAAACGAAAAGAATGGATACAAATCAGAAGTGCAGCTTTGTCTTTGGAAGCCTGCTTTCATCCAAGATGCCAGGGACCCCCTTTTCCACCTGCCAAGGCTGGTCGAGTCCTCAAGGTTTCCTGGATAGATCTCCAGGCCCAGCCTAGGAATTTAGACGGTTGGCAGATACACCACAAGGCTGCCATGAGACGATTACTCTTTCAAGAGATAAAATAAATATTAATAAACTATGGTGAGCACAGAGACTGTTAGGAGAGAAGCAGCTAACAGATGGTCTGCAGTTAACCATAGCATCATTTTCCCTTCAAGAGGCTGACTGAGATAACGGCCTCTGAATTCTGGCAACTTTCTTCGGATGAGAAGCAGACGGTGCGCGAGACTTGGCCTTCCTTTTATGATGTTGCGCCCATCTGGTGGACGTTTGATGGGGCCGTTTAGCCTTCCCTGCTTCCCAGCAGAGGAAGCCATGATGAAACGAGACCTCCCGTCTGATCCAAATCTTAGATTTAATATGTTCAGCTGACAGGTAACATCTGAATAGGATTTGATGGCTTCAACATAATTGTTTCAGCATGTCTTTTTTTAGTATTTTCCAAGCTTCTTCGTAGCTTCCAAGTCATATCAAGCAAAGCCAGTTCTTGATTCTGGTGGAATAAGCCATAGAGTTCTTGGTTGGTTTGTTGAACTTTGTTGCACTGATTAATTGTCCTCAATTGTCAGGAAACTTCTCCTCAGTTCTAGGTTGGATCCTCCTTTGATAAACTTCCATCCTATTAGAACATAGAGACATAGGGATGGAAGGGACTATGGGGGTCTTCTAGTCCAACCCTCATTCCCAAGGCAGGACATCTTATTCCATCCCAGACAAATGTTTTTCCAATCTTTTCTTGAAAAACTCCAGTGATGGAGTATCCACAAGCCTGGAAGAGAAGAGGAAGAGAAGAGGAAGAAAGGAAGGAAGGAAGGAAGGAAGGAAGGAAGGAAGGAAGGAAGGAAG
>BLBF01000057.1:502435-512700 GCA_015471245.1 Laticauda colubrina
AAGGAAGGAAGGAAGGAAGGAAGGAAGGAAGGAAGGAAGGAAGGAAGGAAGGAAGGAAGGGGAACGGGGAAAAGGACACCAGACCAAATTCTCCACATATATTGGACACTGCAGATCATTTTTCTTTCCTACAGATGGTTCTTTCTTTATAACTCGGCCTTCCTTCCAAGAGGAGAGATCCAATTAATTCTCCACCAGGGCTTCTCGGAAACAAGGGAGTTAACTCTGTTAATGTGCCCATTGGTTTATGCAGGGGCTCCTCACTTAATGTCCCCAACAAGGACTCCATCACAAAGGACCATGTCATTAAATGAAACAGTTTTCCAGTTTTGGTCACCATGATACAAAAGGTTGGAGGATAAAACATGTGAAGAATGATTGCAGGAATTGGGTATGTCTAGTCTAGAGGGAAAAAGGACCGGGGGTGCAGGATAGCAGCCTTCCCGTATTTGAGGGGCTGCCCCAAAGAAGGGGGGGTCCACCCATCTTCCAAAGCCCCAGAAGGCAGGACAAGAAGCAACGGATGGAAACAAACCAAGGAGAGAAGCAACCTGGAATTAAGGAGAAACTTCCTAACAGTGGAACTTCCTAACCAGTGGAACAGCTTGCCACCAGAACTTGTGGGTTCTTCCTCCCTGGAGGTTTTTAACAAAAGATTGGACAACTATTGGTCTGGAATGGTATAGGGTGTTCTACTTGAGCAAGGGGTTGGACTACAAGACCTCCAAGGCCCCTTCCACACCTAGGATTCTGAGATAGATAGATGATAGATAGATAGATAGATAGATAGATAGATAGATAGATAGATAGATAGATAGTTTGTGTGGATGGATAGATGATACATAAGGTAGGCAGGCAGGCAGGGAGGGAGGGAGGGGGATGAGGAAGGAAGGAAGGAAGGAAGGAAGGAAGGAAGGAAGGAAGGAAGGAAGGAAGGAAGGAAAGAAGGAAGGAAAGGCTTCCTTCCAGAAGTCAGTGCTCCATCCCTGGAGGTCTTCAAGAAGAAACTGGACAGCCATTTGACCAGGATGGAATAAAGTGGCCTTGAGCAAGAGGTTGGACTTGACTAGAAGACCTCCGAGGTCCCTTCCAGTTGTCTTCCTCTCTTACACCCTGTGTCTGTGACTGAGCAATTTCGCTCCCACCTTCCGTATGAATTCTGTCTGTTGCAAGCCAGGGGAAAAACGAGAGTGGCAGCTCTGTCCCTCCCTAATGGGCAGCCTTCTTCCCTGTCAAACTAGAATAGATCAACCTGGGTTTTGTTTTTGTTTTGTTGTCTTGGTTCACCAGGGAGGTTGCCTTCAGCAAAGCGGCTCCTTTCCCCACCGCTCCAGTCGGTATTTCATTAAAAGATGTTGTGATTTATGTCGCTGTCTCTCTGCTGCACAAGCACACACTGATGTCCAGATGGCGGGGAATGGCAGATGATGTGCTGAAGGACAGCGGATGCGCTGAAGTCGACACGCTTAATTAAAAGTGGGCAACTTCTAACGCCGCTTAGGAAATTGACGCGCCTGGGGAGAAGATGTGCCAGGCGGCATCTGGGGCTGAATCCCTCGAGGGCTCATTTTTGCCTGCCTTTCTCTGTCTGGAACAAGAACGTGGATTGCAACAGAGACACAACCTGAGTTTCCAATCAGGCAAAGGTTTTTGGGACTCATTATGCATCCAAACAGGCTTCTATAGGTGGATGAATGAGGCTTGCCTTCCCTCTTGAATCAGCTACTAGTTCTTAATATATGACTGACAGCTTAACAACTATTCAAAGCTGTGATGGAGCACCTAAAAGGTACTTAGAACATGGAATAACATGGTTGGAAGGGACCTGGGAGGTCTTCTAGTCTAGTCTAATCCCCTGCTCAAGCAGGAAACTTACTCTTCTCTTCCCCCCTCCTCCACCCACCCTTTTTTTCTTCCCTTCTTCTTCTCTTTCTCCTATTCCTTTTCCTTCTATTCTCTCCCCTTACCTTCCATCCATCCATCCATCCATCCATAGAAAAGCCTGCTGCCACCTAAGGAATCCAGCAGTTTCCAGCTGAACCGATCTATGCCAGTGGCAAGAGTTGATCAGACCCTCGTGGTCATTAGGGAGACCATTGTCCTCTTCCTGACAGTATCAACGGTTGTTGTTCCATGCTACACCTATTTCCAATTATGATTAATTCTCGTCCAATTAAGTCCTAGCTCCACTTCAGTGTAGTTATCCAGTCCAATACTCTTAATTAGTTGGAAAAGTATTAAAAGTCAATTTTAATTATTTCCAGTGGGCTTCAATGAAATCTCAATTAGGCATCTGCTGTCTCTCTTCTAGCCGACTGCTCTCTGTTTGCTGTTCTAAATGCCATTTCTCTGGGCTCTTTTGGCCTTGAGATGCTGCTGGTGCTCTTGTGTCAACAGAGCCCCACACAACTGTCAGCCATCCAGGGAAGAAGCCTTCTTGTTCAGTGCTGCTGGGACTTTGCAGAAATCCATCCATTGGATCCCAAAGGCAGGATCCATCTTTGGCAGACACCAAGGAGCAGGCTTCTCAACTCCCCCTCCCCCCCAATAACAGAGGAGTTGTAACTTGGCTCACTGCCTTGAGCCATCTGTTTCTAATAAGAACCATTTTTACCTCTTTCTTTCTTTCTTTCTTTCTTTCTTTCTTTCTTTCTTTCTTTCTCTCTCTCTCTCTCTCTCTCTCTCTCTCTCTCTCTCTCTCTCTCTCTCTCTCTCTCTCTTTCTCTCTTATCTATCTATTTATCTTATCTATCTATATCTATCTATCATCTATGCATATCTACCTACTGACCATCCATCCATCCACCCACCTACTACCAGTATCTACCTACCTATCATCTAATCTTTTGAATGGATTGTGCTCTTTTCTTCCTAAGTAGTACAATGGAACTTGTTTCTTTACCCATCCTTGGATTCGCCAGGAAATGCCTCCTGCAGAATCTCTTTGCTTTCTTTCTCCCTCTGGCTGCGTCAACCATACAGTCTCTCCAGACATGTTCAAGAGTTCATCCGTCCATTGGAGGAATCTGTCATCTTCTGAACGTCTCTTTTCTGATGCTAGAGAGAGAGAGAGAGAGAGCATTTCAGGCTTCAAAAGAGCCTGAAGAGGAGATCGGGTGGTAGACAATCTTTGGTGATCTCCACAGATTAAGCTCCTGATTTCCAGCTTTGGTGCCTCAGCTGAGGCTCCAATGAGTGATTTATGGTTTTGATTATTATAGCCACTCGGGTATCTTTGCCGTTATTAATGTTATTGTCATCTCTGCAACTCTCGCTTTGCTTGCAAAGTGATGGATGGATCCATCGGCTTTTGGGCAGGTTCCTGGGGGGGAGGGGAGAAGGAGGAGGAGGGAGGGAGAGACAGGGAGAGGAAGGAAGGAGAACAGGAGGAGGAAGAAAAGGAGGGAGGAAGGAGAGAAAAATGGAGAGGAAGGAACTTGAGGGTGAGGAGGAGAGGAAGAAGAGGAAAAGA
Organism: Laticauda colubrina; assembly: GCA_015471245.1. Classification (NCBI taxonomy): domain Eukaryota; kingdom Metazoa; phylum Chordata; class Lepidosauria; order Squamata; family Elapidae; genus Laticauda; species Laticauda colubrina. The sequence continues at coordinate 505,908 of BLBF01000057.1, forward strand.
AGTGAAGGACAAGGAGGGAGGAAGAGAAAAAGGGAGAAGAAAGGAGGAAGAGGAGGAGGAGAAGCGTCCATCTCTAGATGCTTGAAATGGATTATGAAAAAAGAAAAGAGAAAAACCCATCAATCCTGGAGCAGCTCCAGCCCTCTCTGAGACAAGGCTGCCAACAATACGAAACACCAACATCTGCGGCTCTGCACCATCTTGGCTACACCACACCCGATTGCCCCCCCCCCCCCGTTGCGTTTTATGCGATTGTGCAGGCTTTCCTCCTCTTTGCTGTTGAATCCTGAGTTGCTTTGGCTAGCTCAGACTTTGCATAATAGGGGGTGCAACTGCCTGCTCACCCCCCCCCCCATCTTGTGTGCTTCATTACAGCCATTGCACAAAAGGCGGCTTCCTTCCCCCCCAAAAAACGCCAGTGGCCTCCATGAAATTGATTTGAACCCTGCTGGGCTTGGCATGTTGGAGGTGAAACCCCTGGCATGAGTCTCCTTGTGAAGCCTTAGAACAGAGGTCCCCAAACTTGGCAACTTTAAGACTTGTGGACTTCAACTCCCAGAATTCTCCTATGCCGGCTAGAGTATTCTGGGAGTGGAAGCCCATAAGCCTTAAAGTTGCCAAGTTTGGGGACCCCTGGCTTAGAAGAAGGGGCTGTCAATGGACCACCCTGAAGAAGGATTGGCCTCACTTCCCCTTTCGCTCCTCACCATGGGGCATAGAATCCCATGGCTGGGAGTGACCTTGGAGGTCTTCTAGTCCAACCCCTGTTCAAGCAGGAGACTTCAAACCATTTCAGACAATCTCTTCGCGAAAGCCTCCAGGGATGGAGCACCCACAACCTCCGGAGAGAAACTGTTCTCCTGATTAATTGTCCTCAGGCTCAGGAAATTTCTCCTTAATTCTAGGTTCCTTCTCTCTCCTGTATTAGTTTCTATCCGTTGCTTCTTGTGTTTTGGAGAATAGATCAGAATAACAGAGTCGGAAGGGACCACAGAGACCTTCTAGTCCAACCTGCTGTTCAAGCAGGAGACTCTATGCCCTTCTGGGCAAATGGCTTTCCAGCCTCTTCTTGACAACCTCCAGTGTTGGGGCACCCACAGCTTCTGGAGACGAGTCATTCCACCAATTCATTATTCTCACAGCCAGGAAATTTCTCCTTCTAGGTTGAATCTCTCTTTGATGATCTTCCACTGGTTGCTCTTGTCCTGCCTGAGATGCTTTGGAGAATAGGTTGACCCCCTCTTCTTTGGGGCAGCCCCTCAAATGAATGGCGTACTTTATTTTCAACTACGGTGCATCTCACACTGATGATGTTACCTGGTTGGATCATGAAACGTCTGCAAGAAAGCCACCAAGCTCAGAGAGCACCAAGGACCCCACAGTTCAACCCCAAGCAACCAATATTCTCCTTTATTGGCATTTTGTAGAGTGTGGGACTCAGCCGGCCCTTCCTGCAGTGTGATGACCGTCATGCTCCATGTCTTTATGAGGTGAATCTTTCCAGAGCTACACGCTCTGTGCCTCCTTCTCAGCCGGCAGCATCCTGATCTCACACCGGGCAAAAGGAATCAAGACTTAAACTTGGCTGCTAATATCTTCAGCCACGGCTGCCCAAACTGGCCCAGAGAGACGGAGAAGGCCACTGGAGCAGCAATGGATTAAATTTGATAGCAGATTTCCACCGCTTCCTCCAACCCTCCTACTGTTTCCAATTGTGAAGCAAAGCAGGGGGGAGACTATGGGATTTGGCTCCATAACAAAATGCACTTTGAAAAGCACTTGCTTTAAAAACAAAAACAAAAAAAATCCCTTGTCCTCTTGCAACGATTGCTCTTTTCTGGGATGGTGGGAAGAATCAGGTGGATGACAGTCCTGTTCTGGGCATGGAGGAGGACCTGATGAAGGGAGGAGACAAAGGGAAAAGGGATCCTCTGGGCTTGGGGCACCTATTGACTGGATGGACTAAAAGAAAGATGTTCAATGGGGGCATTGGAGCTCTCTGAGTTTGGGGGTTTTCTTGCAGACGTCTCTTGACCCAACTAGGGAACACCATCAGTGCTCGAAAGGAATGGAGTTTGCAGAGAGGAGGAGGAAGAAGAGGAAGAGGAGGGGAACTGTAGGGTCCTTGGTGCTCTCTGAGCAATGGATGGAATCTAACCAAAGAGAGACACAACCTAGAACAAAGGAGAAACTTCCTAACGTTGAAAACTTTGGAACAGTTTGCCTCCAGCAGTTCTGGGGGATCTATCACTGGAGGTCTCCAAGGAGAGACTGGACAGCCACCTGACCAGGATGGTAGAGGGTCTCCTATTCAAGTAGAGAGTTGGACTAGAAGACCTCTGAAGTCCCTTCCAGTCTGATGAATATACGATGATTGTGATGAGAGAGAGAGAGAGGGAGAGAGAGAGAGAGAAAAGAAATTTATCTTAAACCCTTGGCCCTAATTTTCACTTAAGTCCCCCTGATGTAACCAACCTCCCCCTTTTTTCATGAGACAAGAGCAGAGGACTAAGTCCTAGTCCGTCCGTTTTGGAGAGTAGCCTGGGGGGCTTGAGGAACAGGGAACAAGGAAAGAAACAAAAAGCTAATGCAATTTTCCCGAAGCTTTGTTCTCCAGCTGATTATAGAACCCTCCTTATTATCTGCTTTTATCTCTGGGCCAGAAGTGATATTTCAATTTAGCCCTGGATGAGGAATGCAAAGGAATGTAATCAAAGGGCCCTGGCTATAGTATTTAATGTCAAAATGACAGATGCTTCAATTAAAAGGCAATGTCTCCTCTTCCCAAAATAGGTAAAGATGAAATTTTTATAAGTGTATATAGTACGGTTGACTGTTTATACTTCTTTAACTTTGCTTCCCTTCAAACATGCTGCAAAATGGACGGAAAGAGTGTATTTATTTATCTATTATTTTCTAGCAAAGTCTCAGTGTGTTCAGCAATGTTGGGGCAACGAGACTGAATCACCTCTTGTTTGGCTTTTGGATTGGGGAGGATCAAGAAGGCTGAGGTGGAATGCTTAGGGAAAGGTCCGAGCAAAAGAAGGGACCTTTGAGGTTTTCTAGTCCAACCCTCCTGCTCAAGCAGGAGACCCTGGACCTTCTGGACAAGAGGCCTTTTATTCTGTTCTAATGCCGAATAAAGCAACCCCAACTTCCCTGATGCAAACACAGCAGAGCCCAAAATTTCTGTCATTAAGTGAAATTTTTCTTCAGTGAATTTCCCCCCTTTTTACAACCTTTGGTGCCACAGTTGTTAAGTGAATCATTGCAGTTGTTAAGTGAGTCACATGGTCATTAAGTGAATCCGGCTTCTCCCTTGACTGCTGATCAGAAGGTCACAAAAGGGGATCCCAGGACTCCCCAGGGACGCTGCGACTGCCATAACTATGAGTCAGTGGCCAAGCATCTGATGCTGGAACGGTCATAAGTGTGAAAGGCAATCTCAAGTCCCTTTTCATTGCCACTGTAACTTCAGACAGTCATTAAATGAACTGTTGTAAGTCGAGGACTAACTAATCAATTTCAGTGGGATTGCGTCCTCCTTAGGATGGGCTTCACCTCGGCCTGTCTGAGCCCCCCCCAATCTAAGCCCACCCTGATTAATTGCGTCTGTTTGTCCCCCGTCTCTCTCTTCTATGAGTTGACCTTCTTATGAGTCTCTTTTTGTCCGTATTTATTACAATCTCATCAGATAATAACTTCGCCTCCTTTGTTTCTAATCTAAGATTATCTTCTTAGGCAGATCACTCAACTGTCCTTGGGGGATATTATCACTTCTCCTTTCCTTCTCTTGCTTAAAAAGAGGGAGGGAGAAGGGATTTATTCTTGACAACTGGATGCACGATGGATAACTATCAGGTACATGTGCCTCCTGCATCCCATACAATATGGAAGGGACCTTGGAGGTCTTCTAGTCCAGCCCTCTGCTCAAGCAGGAGACCCTACACCATTCATGGCTGTCCAGTCTCTTCTTAAAAGCCTTCAGTGTTGCAGCACCTACAACTTCGGGAGGCAACCCATTCCACGGGTTGATAGTTCTACCTGTCAGGAAATTCCTCCTTAATTCCAGGAGTGGCTTCTCTCCTTGATCAGTTTCCGTCTTTAGCTTCTTGTCCTGCCTTCAGGGGCTTTGGAGAATAAACTGACCCCCCCTCTTCTTGAGGCAGCCCCTCAAATATTGAAACGCTGCTCTCATCTCACCTCTGGTCCTCCTCTTTGTTCTCCTAAACATACAATCTATTTTAGTACGGCTGCCACCATGGAAACCATATGGATTCTCCCAGGTTGCCCTTCAGAGCTGAATTCAGTTTGTGGTTGTTACTTGGCATAAAACAATCCACCATGCAATACAACAATAAAAAGCAGATTTCCAGGGGCGCTCTTGGAGATGATGACGAATCTGGAAGCAGATGTTTCCAGCTCCCATATATTATTTTTAAAGTCAAAACAACTTCAATTAACAATAATGTCACCAGGGAAAGGAGCCTGGGGAGCACCAAGGGAGACGTCCCAGATTCAACGAGACTTGATCATATTTAAGCAGAAAAATAAAGTTAAAATCCATGGGAACTGAGTAAATCATGATTAACTTAAGGGCCATTCCTGTTCATGCTCTGTCAAAAACAATATTATTTATTTATTTATTTTGCAATCTTTCACTTGTTCTGAGTTGCTAAGGGTACTTGCACAGAATTCTTGCAAGGGACTTGTATCATCCTGCTCACAAGACTTACACAATTGAGTTGCTAAATAACATGTTGCCAAATAGGAGATTTGTTAAGTGAGTTTTGCCGCAGTTTATGACCTTCCTTGCCACAGCTGAGAAGCGAATCATTAAGCGAATCATGTTAAGTTATTAACATGGTTGTTTAAGTGAATCTGGGTTCCCCATTCTGAGTTTGCTAGTCCGAAGGTCACACAAGGGGATAATGCAACCTTGGGACACTGCAACCATCATAAATATGAGTTGGTTGCATCTGAATTTTGATCACGTGCCCATGGGAATGCTGAAACAGTCGTAAGAGTGAAAAAAAGCCACCTTTTTCATTTTAACTTTGAACAGCCACTAAGCAAATTGTTATAAGTTGTAGATTTTTTGACCTTCTGACAAATGCCTGCTGGGGTAGCCCATCTGAATGGACCCCAATTTTTTCCTCTCTTCTGAGTCTGATCCAAGGTTCACTTGGATGTACAGTAAAATTAGGTCAAGGCACAATTGGAAGGAAGGAGAAGAAGAGAGAGAGGGAAAAAAAAATTGACACGGTAGAATCTTGCAATTTATGCTTGAATGGAATAAATTATGCAAAATGTTATTTTAACATTGGGATGTTTTTCAAAGAGACAACAGTGGAGATGCTGCAAATTACTTGTCAGTTATTTCGTTGAGTGGCGGGCCCCTTTAATTAGCCATTTCTATATTTGAAGGAGGCTTCTCTTTAGAGAGAGCTTTAATTGTTGATCTTGTAATTCATTTTTAATATTCTGGGTGATGAGTTGGTTTTGTGGTTCTCCCCTTGGAGACAGCCTAGAGGTTTCAGAATTACAGAATGACAGAGTTGGGAGGCAGAACGCCCATTGAAGAGAAGAATTAAGGGGGACATGATAGCAGTCTTGCTGTCAAAAAGAAGAGGGAGGCGTCAATCTATTCCCCAAGGCAGGACAAGAAGCAACAGATGGAAACCAAGGAGAGAAGAAACCTAGAATTAAGAAGAAATTTCCTGACAGTGAGGACGATCCATCAGTGGAACGGCTTCCCTTCAGAAGTTGTGGGAGCTTCAGCACTGGAGGCCTTCAAAAATGTAAGTGGGGTGGTATAAGGTCTCTTGCCTTGAGCAGGTGTTGGGATAGAAGACCTTTAAGGTCCCTTCCAACTCTGTTATTCTGGATTCTGAGATCCATACTCAAAATAAGGAGAAATTTCCTGACAGTAAGGACAATTAACCAGTGGAATGGTTTGCCTCCAGAGGTTCTGGGTGCCTCATCACTGGTAATTTTTTTTAAAGACAAGAATGGGCAGTCATTTCTCTGAAATGGAATGGGGTCTTATGCTTGGGCAGGGAGTTGGTTTAGAACAGGAGTCTCCAACCTTGGCAACTTTAAGACTTGTGGGCTTCAACTCCCAGAGTTCCTCAACTAACAGGGAGTTGATCTCTGGGAGTTGAAGTCCACAAGTCTTAAAGTTGCCAAGGTTTAGGAGACTTCCAGTGTCTGTCCCCAATTATTCTGCACTCTTGAAGCTGCTGTCCAGGCTTACGGTGATGAAATTTTCAGATGATGTCCAGAAAGAAGGTCAGCCTGCTCCAGAAACGGTTCCACTGATTTTAAGGACTTCTATCTGGTGGGATGCTCTTGACATTTCCCTCTTCATCCTGGTGGATCAAAAGCTGGGTGCAAATCTGAGACCCCTTCCTGTCCCTCCTTGACCACTCCGACGATCCCTTTCTTAACCTCGTTTTAAGTTGATGGAAACACCCGGATGTCTCTATCTCCACAGAAAAGAATTTGAAAGACACTCATCTTTGGCAGATTGCAAACAAAGATGATCTTCTCCTCGTGTTTTCTGTTTGATATTTCTGAACAAACAAGACGTTTTCCTGTTTTTACCACCCCATTAGAATCGTTTTCCATATGGCCATTAGCTCAGGTTTACCAAACAGATGTAAATGTATTCCAAAATAGCTCACTTCCTTTCTCTTTTGCCAACTCAGCACAGGGGAAACTTATCCTCTTACAGCTCTTAATTGCACACCCCCTTTGCAAATAAGTTTATATATATATATATATATATATA
>BLBF01000057.1:515056-530159 GCA_015471245.1 Laticauda colubrina
CTCTGAAAGCTCCAACCTAACCCCCCCACCAGGCACCCAGGTGAAACCCAGCTTGCTAATAAAGAGCAGCCGTCCCTTCACACGCAGCCAAGCTGCACTGAAAGCCTCCAACACAAGAACAGACTGTTGCCAGCCAATCAAAGCCACAAAACAGACAGAAGAAACCAGGAACACCAATCAATCAAACTCCAAGTCCAATGAAATAGGTCCAGGCTCCCAGCCAATCAGAATGAACCAGCCTCAAATTTAAAAACCAGGAGCTGTAAGACCCACATCCATACAGAAGCCTGATGATGGCAGATGAGATTCTGCTGAAACGTTGCTACAACTTTAACAGAACTACAATGACGTGGGATAATACCCGAAGGAAGCTGAACAGCACACATGTAAGTACCCGCGATAACTTAAAAAAACAAATATATATATATATATATATATTTGTTCTGGCATGGCTAGGGACTGAAAAGGCCCACTCCTAACTGGTAATCCTCAATTTATGACCATAATTGAATCCAAAATTTCTGTGAGACAGTTGTTAAGTGAGTTTCACCCATTTTAAGAACTTTCCTGCCACAGTTGTTAAGTGAATCACTACCATTGTTCAGATAGTCACATGGTTGTTAAGCCAGTCTGGCTTCCCCATTGACTTTGCTTGTCAGAAAGGGGATCATGTGACCTTCAGGGACACTGCAACCGTCATAAGTACATGCCAGTTGCCAAACCTCTGGATTCTGATCACATGGCCATCAAGATGTTGCAACGATCATGTAAAAAAACTTCAAATGGCTGCAAAACAAATCTTTATAAGTTGAGGACTTCTTGGATTGCATCTCAGCCGGCACAGGGGGTGGGGGGAATGAGAGCAGCCCCCACCCCAAGGCAGCATGCAGCCCACCAGAACAGATTCCCATCTGACTCCCAAATGGGCGAAGGGGTGGAAGGGGTGACATCAGCTCTCCCCTCTTTTACTCTTTTAAAGTTTTAAACCGTTACTGCGAGAAGGAAAATAATTTAGGTATTGTCCAGCTCTTTAATTGCCTTTCAATCTTCAATTGCAAATTCGGTATTAAAAGTGGGTCAGCTGGAGAAGGGCTGGGGACACACACACACACACACACACATATACACACACACCCCGGGCTCGTGTGTGTGTGTGTGTGTGTGTGTGTGTGTGTGTGTGTGTGTGTGTTCGGAGGAGCTTTGCCAAGTTAAAAAAGCTCTTGATTCTTCTGGAGAATCCTGGCATTTATCCTGAGGTTTTGCTGCTCTTAATTTCCCAGGACAAATCAGCATTAATGCAATTTAGTGGTTTTCTGGCCTAAAGATGGATTTAAGCTTCGGGAATAAATATGACAGGGTGACAGAGCAGGGTGAGGGATGCTTGGGATGAGGGTTGCTTGGGATGAACGTAGAATATAGAATGGTAGAGCTGGAAGGGACCCTGGAGGTCTTCTAGTCCAACCCCCTGCTCGAGCAGGAGACCCTAGACCATTCTGGACAAATGGCTGTCCAATATTTTCTGGAAGATCTCCAGTGGTGGAGCACCCACAGAGGCAGAGGCAAGCTGACCCATTCGACATGGAACCATAGAGGCCTTCTAGTCCTACCCATGGCAGGAGAACTTATTCCATTCCAGGCAAATGGTTGTCCGGCCTCTTCTTGAAGACCTCCGTCCCAATTGTTCTGGACATCAGGAAGTTTCTCCTCAGTTCCAGGAGTTGCTTCTCTCCTGGATGAGTTTCCACCCGTTGCTTCCTGTCCTTCCACCTTCTTCGAGGAACGCAGCCCTCAAGAGCGAGGAGAAGCCCTTGCCTCTCGCTTGGCTTCCTCTGGCACCTTTGAGAATTTCCTTCCGTGGATATTCCTTGAAGGCAAGACAGAAACTTCTGAGCCTCACTGGAGAATGACTGTCACTCTATAAAAAATGGAGCCACCTCAGGTGAGCCCGAATTTGTCAACAAGATCCGGAGAGAATAGGCAACTCGGCTCTGACAGAAGCAGGGTGGGCGAGAGGCGATGCATCTTCCTGAAAAGCAAGAGGTGCTTAATTGGAGCCATTATTCAGCTCGGCTTTGGAATTAAAACCCTCTTTTTTTCAAAAGGAACAATTGTTCCTACCACTGCATGGGGTGAACAGAGCCCCGGCTGGCCCCAGAGGATTCTGGGTATTCTATTTCAGATTTTGTTTCACAAAAGAGAAGCAGAGACAAAGATTTCTCCCATCCTTTTGAAGGAGCTGCCTTTTGTTCGGAAGGGAGAGAGAGAGAAAAGCAACCGGGATTATGACTTCCTTAATTGCAAAGAATATCACATTGTTGTGAAGGGGTGATGGCATCAAGGGAGGTTAAACCCAGGGAGTTGGGTTCAAAGTCTTGAAGACATTCCCCCACCTAGGAGTAGTGAAGAGGGAGGGAGGGAGGGAGGGGTGGACTAAAGAGAACACATCCCAAGCAAATCCATCTAATTGAATGTAATTTATAATTGGAGGGATATCATTGCTCTGGGCACTGGTTTGAGATGTGACGGAATTAAGCCGAGCATGGGAGGTCTCTGAAGCTGGAGGCCCAAGACCATTTCAGACAAGTCCAATCTCTTCTTGAAGGCCTCCAGTAACTTCTGGAAGTGTGTCCTTCCACGAATGAATTGATCTGGGGTTGTAAAACAGCAGAGTTGGGAGGGGCCTCAGAGGTCTTCTAGTCCAACCCTTTGCTCAAGCAGGAGACCCTCTACCACTCTGGAGAAATGGCTGTCCCATCAATTTCAGTTCCATCTCTTGTTCCTGTAGGAAGGAGTTGGTTTTCAGAGTATTTTCTCCACAGCCAGAGATGATAGCCTTCAAACCATCTCAAGAACTTTGCAGCCTTCTCTGTCAGCAGAGAAGGCCTCACTTTCCCAGGGACATGATTCAGTCATGTCCACTCCCCGTGCCTTCAAGTCCTCCCTCCTTGTATATTTCTCATTTATTTCATCCATGTGACCCACTCATCGTTTTGATGAGTGAAATGAAGGTGTACATTTTCACCCTCCTTGGTTTTTTTCGACGTTCGGACTCATTTTCCCTGGCTGGGAAGTCGTTTAAACCCGGTTTATCAATATTCTGTACCTCAGACAGAAACACTGGAGGCTTTTAAGAAGAGACTGGACAACCATTTGACCAGGATGGTATCAGATCTGCTGCTTGAGCAGAGGGTTGGACTAGAAGACCTCCAAGGTCCTTCCAGCCACGATTCTATGGTTTTCCTCCAGATCTATGGATCTTGTCAATCCTGGCGTGGGACCCTTGAAGGCTCTGATCAATCCGACCTCAAGAAGAGCAGCTTTGTGTTCCTTCTTTCTCCAGAGATCTGGCAGGCGCCTGACGGGCAACCCCTGCCGTGCAGCAGATTGAAAACAACTCAATTAAGGAGCTAGGTGGGAGGATTAGGCCCAATCCGATTTCTTTGTACCAATCACGTCCTCTGAGAGAGAGAGAGAGAGAGAGAGAGCAGAAAACAAACCAGAGACCTTATTTCTAATCAGGCCACTTCTATTTACTTGGAAATAAGGAAGACACAGAAGCCAATGGTGATCGCCGGCGTGTCATAAATAAGTCTCCCAGCTCTGTCTCTTTACTATGAGTAAATAATTGATTTTTGGAAGGGAGCTCTACTTAAGCAGAAGTATTTCAATTACCCAGGCAGTGGCAAAGAGCTCTTTCTGAGGTTAACACCAGCGAAATGCACAAATATCCTCTCCGCTTTGCACGGGTCCCACCAAGGCTGAAGAAATAAGCCTGGGACAGGATGAAACCAGGCTTGGCTCCGGGTGCAATTTGTGTGAAGCCTTGCTCTTTCAGGGAGATGGCTTAAGAGGGGCCCCCTCCAGGTGGGGACCCAAGCAGGACGTTCTTCAGAAGCTTTCTGTGCAAGCTAAAACGACAAGGACGGAGCCCACCTGCAAGGAGCATCACACTCTTGTCGCTGAATCCAAGGCCAACAGCTAAACGCGCAGCTTTGGATGCTCTACCATCTCCAAGAGATGCCAGCCAGGTCAACCTTCATGGAGCTTCTCACTTGAAGAACCTTTGGAAACAGCCTAAGAACATATTATAGAAGCGGTTGGAAGGGACCTTAGAGGACTTCTAGTCCAACCCACTGGCCAAGTAGGAAATCCTATGCCATTCTGGACAGATGGTTGTCCAAGCTCTCCTTGACAATCTCCAGTGATGGAGCAGCAACAATAAATGGGGCTTCTGTTTCTCCTCCTTTCTCCCTACTGGCCTTTCCCACTCTCTGTGTTGTGGTTTCCTTCTGGAGGATGACACGGCTACCATAAAGATTGGCAGCCTCTTTGGTGGGTTTTCAAGCAAAGCTCTTTTCCAGCCTTAGGAGGATCGTGAATCAGTGAATCTCCAACCCCTTTTCTGCCAGCACATCAGATTTATGTCTGGACTTTTAATAAAACAACAGGGCTTAAATTTGCAGCTGTGTTTCGAGAAGAGAAGGGCTATTTGGTTTTAAAAATGCATGAGGGGATGAAGGCTGTTAGATTTTTTTCCTTTACCTTCCATATGTGAAATGTTCTTTAGCAACCTGGAGTCTGTTGAAGCGTGCAATGTTTCTTCCCAGGAATGAGTCTTTGGTCAAACATTAGTCCACCCATCCATTCACTCATTACCCATCCACCCTTTGTCCATTCATTGACTTATTCATTCATTGACCCATCTACCCATCTTCTCTCCATCCATTCACTCGTCATCCATCCACCCATCTATCCATTCACTTATCCATTGATTCATCCACCCATCTACATTTCATCCACCCTTTCCATCCATTCATCCATTCTATCATCCATCAGTCCACCCACCCACCCATCAATTCATTCATCCTTTATTGACCCATCCATCCAACCAACCTTCCATCCTTGTGCAACAATTAGCATCAGCTGAATGGTTGTTTCCCTGGCTAGGCATCCCCTCTGAAATGGATGGTCCCTCTCCTCCCACAGAACCTGGGATGAAGCTGAGCCTCCCACCCTCCAGGCCTCCGTCTCTTTCTTGCTGGTCTGCAGCCTCTTTGGCCAGCCGGGCAGCTTCTCAAGAGTGGACCAAGGGACCAGGGAGAAAACTTTTGTCAGAAAGACTTTTGCCGTCTGAGCTGTCTCTAACAATGTGATCGCTCAGCCAGGAATTCTTTGATTTCATTTTTGCTTTGTAGGAAGAAAAAGGTTTTCCCTTTTTAACACGGGCTTTGTACTTCAGGTGTCTGTGCACACATCTGTCAAGAGAACGTGAGTGTGTTTTAAAAGACGCTATTGTAGCTGAAAAGTTTGGCTTCATCGTGTTTTAACTTCCTTTTCTCTCTCTTTGGCGTACCGATTTGAAGTCGTTCCATATGGGCTCAACTTTTCTTCCTTAACTTTTTTATTTTTTCTTCTTCTTCCATAAAAGTACAAGATCAGATTTTTTGTTCTCTTCTTTTGTAAAACGGCGAGATTTTTTTCCTCTACTGCAAAGTGTACATTTCTTCTTTCATAACAGTGTAAGGGTTTTTTTCCTCTTCTGTAACAGTGTAAAACTAAGCTTTTTTTCTCTTCTTTTGTAAGGTTTTTTTCTCTCTACTTTTGTAAAACCAGGAGATGTTTTCTCTTCTTCTGTAACAGTGTAATTTTTTTTTCTTCTTCATCTGTAAAATTATTTTTTCTTCCTTTGTAAAACTGTTAGATATCTTCTTCTGCAAGGGTGTAAAATATTTCTTCTTTTCTAAGAGTGTCACATTCAAACATAGGGAAGCTACACTTAATTGTAAGAAGCCCTCAAACCCCTCAAAGTCACCTCCACGTTAAGATGTTTAATGTAATGCCTCTGGAAATCTTTAGACACAGGATGGAATGACCCTTGGAGTAGAAGTGGATGGATTTCATTTTAATTGTGTTAAAATAAAATCCCTCCAATCCCATTTCTGCTCATGCCCTGCCCTTTTTGGGGGCATAGCATGCCAATTAAAATCCAGTTACTTCCCTTCTACACCCCAAAACATTAGCATCTGATTTTTTTCCCCTCTGATACAAGATAATTCTTGATTTATGACCACAACTGATCACAATTTCAGTTGCTAAACAAGACAGTTTGTGAAGTGAGTTCTGTCCCATTTTACAACATTCTTCGTTTAGTGTGTTAAGGCAACTTTTTTTCCAATGATGAATTGTCCTCACCGTTAGGAAGTTTCTCCCTAATTCCAGGAGTTGCTTCTCTCCTGGATGAGTTTCCATCCGTTGTTTCTTGTCCTGCTTTGGAGAATAGATTGACCTCCTCGGTCTTCTTCTTTGTTGCCTTCAGAAATTATGGGCCCTCCATCACTGGAGGTCTTCAAGAAAAGATGGGACAGCCGTTTGACCGGGATGATATAGTATCTCCTGCCTTGAGCAAGGGGTTGGACTAGAGGACCTCCAAGGTCCCTTCCAGCCTTTGGTTCTATGATTCTAATGCCACCCTGAATGTCTCCTCCTGGCGAGTGGCTCATCCTGAAACCCATCATCAGCCAGGATCTATTTCTTCAGCCACATGAAATGGTCTGGAAAATTGGAACGGCCTCGCACAGGCAGACTGAAATTGTTTCCTCCAGGAAGGATTGCAAGGATTCCTGCTTTGATGCCTCTTAAACCCCTGCTTTCTACCACAACTGCCTTCTGGTGCTTCACAGATAAAAATAGGAAGAACCACCAAAGGATTTTTTAAATTCTTTTTCTCGAGTCACCAAGCTCAGCCCATTAAGGCCCAATGGCTGCAAAATCTGCCTGGCTGGCTTGCACTGGTTCAGATGGTGGGAGCTCTCCCTCCTCCCTCGGGTGAAGCACTCCAGGGCTGCCTGTTCTTGACATTGCTTGAAACACCTGGAACAGCTGTCCAGGGGGTTACCGAGCACTGAGCCATAGCCGTAGCCATAGCCATAGCCCTTAGACTTATATACCTCTTCCTGGTGCTTTACAGCCCTCGCTAAGCAGTTGACAGAGTCAGCATATTGCCCCCACCAATTTGGCTCCTCATTTTACCCCCCTTGGAAGGGTGGAAGGCTGAGTCAACCTTGAGCCTGGTGAAATTTGATCTGCCAAATTGCAGTCAGCCGGCAGTCAGCAGAAGGAGCCTGTAGTACTGCACTCTAACCACTGCGCCACCGAGCAACTTCGTCAGTTCTGGCACATAGAACCGCCAGCCAAGTTCAAGATCATTTCTTCTAATAACCAAATGTGGTGCTAGAAACTTCTGGTCAAAGGAGACCTCATGAAGCAGGAAGGAGAGATGTCACTAGCGCTGATGATGCTACTTAGCTGGGTCATGAAAGGTCTGCAAGAAAACAACCCAGCTCAGAGGGCACCCAGGACCCCCTCATTTCAACCCTGAGCTACAAAGATTCTCCTTTAGAGATGCCCCTGTTAAAAGTTGGGCAGATTTTCAAAACGTTTGAAGAGGAAAACTGTGCCCCCACCACCCCCAAAAACAGCAATGGAATGCGGGGGAAATGGAGCCAGGCAACTTAGTGGAAAGATATTGTGTCTACTTAACCTTTATTTCTGAAAAATGGTGGCAAAATTGCATCATCGCCCTTCAGGAATTGGTGCCCAATTTTATTTTGCAATTCTGGAGAATTTTGGAAGTTGCAAAAAAAAAAAAAAAAAATCACCCAAGGAAGGGAGATTAAATCTGGGCTGTTTGTTCTTCTTCTTTCTCTCCAAGTTGTAAAATTTCAAGCTCACAGAAGAAATCAGTCTGAGCTATGGGATGTTTTCTCAAGCATGTTTACTCAGAAGTAAGTCAATGCAATTTCCTCCCTGGCAAACTTGCTTAAGATTTCAAGCTGCCAATAAAATATTTACCACTGGCCTTTTCCCCCATGCAAACACACACACACACAGAGCATTATCTTATTCTGCTATTGATTCCTTCTGTTATTGGCTCACCCTCAAGAAAAGGATGGATGTCAGGGATTTTCCCACCCTGAAAACCAATTCTTATCCTGTTTGGGGGGGGGGGGAACCTGGTCTGAAATGTACATCGGGTGAGAAAGATAATCTATGCGATTGGCCTGCTGGCTAATGATCTAGTCATTTCTTGGCTGGGCTAGAGTGGAAACCTTGGAAAGAAACCTTTGAATTTCCTCTGGAATTTATGAACTGCAGCAAAAGCACAGGTCAGAGGTCAATAGCCTTGCAGTAAAAAAAAGAAAATGTGAATTTTGGGGGAAAAGTTAAGAGAGAAGTTGATCCATGTGAGTCCCAGAAAGGACCGAGAGGGGATAAAGAGACCAGAAGATCCTTTAGTGCAACCTTTGGCTATTCAGGTCATTTTGTGTGTGTCCTTTGTCATCTCCAAATGCGGCCTGATAATGGTGCCCTGACTTTCAGGAGAGAGCTGGCGAAGGAGTAAGTAACATGCTAAGTTACACCTGGACATGCTGAGGCTCGGATGGGCCTCCTAGAATGGCTAAAATGCAAGGAAGACTGGAAAACAAATGCAATGAAAAAAAGGAGGGGCTTTTCTTTGCACAGGCAGGATCACACACACACACACACACACACACACACACACACACACACACACACACACAAAATCCTTTTTTCAAATGCTTGGAGTGGTTGCCACAAGTCCAGGGAGTCCTCATCTTACGACCGTCATCCAGCCCATTTCTAGTGAGTTTTGCCCCATTTTGCGACCTCTCTTCCCACAGAGTTGTTGAGTGAATCGCTGCAGTGGCTCAGCCGTGAACTTTGCTGGTCAGGAGGTCACAAAAGGGGATCCCGTCACCCCTGATGTCCTTCCTAAGCCCGTGCCTGTTGCCAAGCCTCCCAATTTTGATCATGTGACCCCCCTGGGGATGCTGCAAGAGTCGTAAGTGTGAAAAACGGTCCTGTCCCTTTTTTCCCAGTAACTTCACGGACTGTTATAAGTTGAAGAGTACAGAAGTAAATCCGTGTGTCATTCTTGGTTCTTTGCGGCTCAGGAAAAAAGAAAGCAGACTTGGTCCCTTTCAGATCTGGCTACAATTTGACTCCTGGGAAGTCCAGCGAGTGTGTAGTTCTCTCTTTGTGTGTCTGTTGTTTATTTCAGGGGCGGAAATCAAGGCCGGTTTAATAACCCCGTTCCCGTCGCTTAATCCGGTGCCAATGAAGACAGAATCCAATACTTGGCGATCTTTGCGGGAGGAAAAAAAACCCAGTTACGAGGCCAGTATACTCAGCCAGCTGCTGGTTGATCCCATCAAATCTCCCAGATCCCATTTAATCTCCTTGGCTCACTTCTGAATCTCTTTGCACAAAGGACTTTCTCTTTGGGCCAAACCTTTCCAAGCAAGATCTTTCCAAGGCTTTGCATTTCTGCCCCCCCAAAAAACAGGGTTTTGTGGTTCTTAAACTTTATGAGGCTTTTTCTGTGAGGTGTTTGCAACACACAGACCATGCCCAAGAATCACATTTAGGAATATCAGAGATAGGATAATAGGGCTGGAGGTCTTTTAGTCCAACTCCATGCTCAAGCAGGAAACTTGGAGCTGGTTTCCAATTTCCGCCCCTGCTTTGCTGATTATTATTTGTAGTTTAATGATGTGCCAAAATCACCTTCTTGAATGCAACTTCTTAGGACGCTTAGGAAAGCAGTCAGGTTGCCAAATTAAACCCTAAACAAAGGCAGGCTTTTCCACCAACTTTAAAGACATCCCCGTTTGCAGAGAGCCTCGATTCTTCATGGAGAAACCGCAAAGGTCGCTGCCAAGGCATTTAACTTGTCCAGCAATTTAAGAAGTCAGTGGCAACTTTCCTGTAATTAGCCTATCCGTATCAGGAAGGGGGATTTTGTATTAACTACAGAAATGCTTATTTAAGCTTAACTGGGCTTAATGATCAAGCTGCCTCCACAGACCCTGGATGGCAGATTGAATTGAGGCACATCAAAGAGACAGAAAGAGAGGGAGGGAGGGAGGGAGGGAGGGAGGGAGGGAGAGAGAAAGAAAGAAAGAAAGAAAGAAAGAAAGAAAGAAAGAAAGAAAGAAAGAAAGAGCAAGTCTATTTATCAGTTTGGATCTGGTAGCCCCTTGAGGGGTTTCCGAGCTCGGTGGTTTTACTTGCAGACATTTCATGACCCAGCTAGGGAACATTATCAGTGTTAGGAGGGAGGGAGGGAGGGAGATTGGAGGAGGAGAAGAAGGAGAATAAGAAGGAGGAGAGAAGGAAAAGGAAAAGGAGAAGAGGAGGAATAGGGATATGGGGTCCTTGGTGCTCTCTGAGCTTGATGGTTTTCTTGCAGACGTTTCATGACCCAACTAGGGAACATCGTCAGTGCATTAGTGAAATCCATCCCTTTGTCTGATTCAGCCAGCAAAGGGTGAAACCCGCTCCCCCCCCCCCCCCAAATCAACACATTCTTAAAATCTTGAATCCTGCTGCTGGGATGCGAGTGCAGGTGATAAGAAGGGAGAGGAAGAAAAGAGGCCAGGACTTGTCAAAGGGTGAAGAAAAATCTTTTTTGTGCTATTAATAAAGTGATGAAAGGCAGCCATTGAAAAAGTCTTATATATATTTTCCGCACAAGATCCTTTTGTTGTGGCTGTTGGCTGTTGTGGCTGATGTTGGAAAGGAGAACAGATGTGCCCCCTCCTTTTATGTCCTCGGCTTTCTGAATTTAAAGAATTAAAGTCAAGAGCCTTGCTGCATCCAGGTTGTGTGGATGAGAAAATTAAAATAGGTAAAATATTCCACCACGGATGCTTTGTGGGCATCAGCCTTGCTCATTCAGTGGAAATGGGATGGTGGAAAATACAATTTTATCCGAGTTTTCTCTCTGCCTTGAAAGGCGCACCAGGCGCAATTTGGAGAACCGATGCCGGGAATGTACAACTCATTTTCTACAATTCATTAATGGCTTGTTTCTTAATATTTCTCCCCCCACCAAACACGATGGGAGCGAGATGATTGTGTTTCTTTCTGAGGGTCCATCTAGGTGTGAAAACGATCATGTTCTTATCAGACAAAAACACAGGGATGTTTAGCACACTGTCAACGAACCCTGTCGGCAAGAATTGTCCTCGCTGGTATCTTCGCAAAACAATAACATTGTAGGTGAAGGCATTCAGATGTTTGTTTGGAAACACCTTCGTATCTCAAGGGGAAAAAGCAAGAGAAGCTGTTCAACACATGGGGCCTCAGGTGAATAACAGAATAACACAATTGGAAGGTACCCTGGAGATCTTCTAGTCCAAACCCCTGACCAAGCAGGAGACCCTCGATCATCCTGGTCAAATGGATGTCCAATCTCTTCTTGAAGACCTCCAGTGATGGAGCATCAACAACTTCTGGAGACAAACTCTTCTTTCCTTCCTTCCTTCCTTCCTTCCTTCCTTCCTTCCTTCCTTCCTTCCATCCATTCATCCACCTCTCCCTCCCATTCTGTTCTCTTCTTTTGACTAATAATTTCAGCTTTTAAGTCACGAAAAAGTGTGATTTTTCTTGCCAGGGAAATGTATTTATTTATGGACAGTTGTCGTTACAATAATTGGGATTTTCTTCAGAGCAGGGGCTTGTACTTCCTATCTTCTCAATTTTTCTTTCAAAAAAAAAATGCTTTGCCATTCTGGCTTTCCAACAATGTTTTAATGGAAGGGCAAGCGAGCTTTTTAAAAAGTTTATTGCCCTTTAATTCATTGGGCTTCTTCATTTGAATTTTGCTGACAGGGTGCAAAGTAGCTCCTTCTCCTGCCTAGTTAGCCAGGACGTTGACAATTTATAGCTCCTTTCAGCTTTAATCAGAACATTTCCTAAACCCAGCATTAATAATAAAGTGGTTTTTTTCCGATAACCTCAAAGATAAATTGGGGTTATTTATGCTGCGTGCATTTGTAATAGTTTCGAGGTGCATGTCATAAGCTGCTTTCTTAGATTGGAGATTCAGAAGAAGGAAAAAGGTCCCAAACTCTGGCACAAAGAAAACTTGGATAAATTGGATGCTTGCAAAAGCATGGATGACTTGCCTCTGATTAAAAGCAAAGGCCATGTGACTAGACCTCATTGTGCCTCTGAGCTGCACAGCATTCATGGCATGGTGACTGAAAGATTCTTCCCTATTGCAAATCATCCTTTGAAAATAATTTAAGGTGTGGGGTCCTTGGTGCCCTCTTGAGCTGGGTGGTTTTCTTGCTGATGTTTCATGACCCAGCTAGGCAACATCATCAAGGCTAGAAAGGAGTGTAGGGTTTAGCACTGTTGGTGTTACCTAATTGAGTTAGGAAATCTCTGCAATAAAACAACCCAACTCAGAGACCAACAAGGACCCTGCTGTCCTCCTCCTCTCTGCAAACCCTCCTCCCTCCTAGTAATGATGATGTGACCTAGTTGGGTCATGAAATGTCTGCAAGAAAACTATCAACCTCAGAGAGCAACAAGGACCCACAGCCTTCTTCCTCTTCCTCTTCCTCCCCCCCTCCTTCCAACAAATCAGTTCCTTTCCAAAAATGTAAAATAAATTTCTCCATGAAAATCAGGAGCCTCTTTCCCTGAGGAAGAAAACTTTGGAGAAATTGCAAAACATTGGACTTTATCAAAAGAACAGAAGGATGGAGAAAATAGAGGGTGAAATTATTAATGATTTTGTTCCTGATTTGACAGCAGAAATCTGTTCATTCATAAGTCCATTCAGTTGCATTGTTGTTTTTCTTCAAGTTTGAATTTATTATTTTCATCCTAGGCGTAATTCTTGAGCCAGGGGCTGCCATTCCAAAGAAAGCTACGCTGTAGGGGAAAAAATATCCTCCAAAGATGGAAGAAACCGATGTATCGTTTCAATAGGAGAGGTGTCATTTCCCAGATAAATTTACCCTCCTTTTACAGATAATCCCACAACCTGTGTTTTTATTTCATATTTCATTTGTTCTCGTGTGAGCATAAAGCAGCCATTGTCTTCACCTTTTCTTCCTTCTTAACAACACACAGATTCAACCAAGCTGCATATATTTCTCACCAGCTGAATGCAAAATTTTCTTGAAAATCTAATTTCTGCCCAGCCCAGAATATACTTCACGGTGGAAATATTACTTACATAATAGGAGAGGACTTTTCCTCATTCTTTACCCCTGCCTATTTTCTTCTCACTCAGATGTGGTCACAATAATTTCAAGTGAGATTTTCAAGTGGGGCTCATGCAATTTTCAGCTTGTCTACTTAATTTGCAAATTTTCCTTCTCTGCATAGAAGTTCCTAAGCATCTTCTCTGTAGTTCCCTTTTATGTAACTGAATATTGTCTTTCCCCCCATTTTCTTTGCTTTGGAATGAACATCCTCCATTAAGGTATTAAGAATCTGTCTTCTATACCATTAAGCATCCATATTGAATGCCCAAAAAAGACAATTTGAACCAATATTCTATCCTCCTTCCCTCCCTCCTCTTTCCCCTCCCCTCTTCTCCTTCTCCTCTCCTCTTCCTCCCCCTCCCTCCCCCGTTCCTGCCTGCCTGCCTGCCTACATACCCTTGCTTCACATTAGTAATAATATATCAAAATAATATTCAGCAAAACTCTTGGATCTGTAAAATGGGGGCCATATTTAGGGGAACCATTTTAGAAATGGAAATGAACTTATTAAGAAAAAAGGAGAGAGGAAAAACAAAGGAGCTGGCATGGAATAAAAGTTTGGGGCAGACCAGGAGTGGGATTCAAATTTTTAACAACCAGTTCTCTGGGTGTGGCTTAGATGGTGGGTGTGGCTTGGTGGCCATGTTATTGGCTGGGCGTGGCCAACTCAATATCACTCACATCGAGGTACACATCTCCTCGCCTGGCCTCTCATGACTGTGGGGATGCTGCAACAGTCGTAAGTGTGAAAAATGGTCATAAGTCACTTTTTCAGTGTCACTGTAACTTTAAATGGTCACTCCACACAAGCAAAGTACCAGCAAAGGAAGGGGAAAAAACTCCAGAGAAGTTCCAGAGACAGGAAGTCTCGTCCTGCCAAGATTGTAATAAAGGTTAAAGGAGAGGCAGTTTCTGTCAGCAACACCAGAATGTTTCCTTCCTGCCTTCCTTACAGGATTAGCCCAGTAATTTCCCCTAACAATCGGTTCTCCCAACTGCTTAGAATGTTAGCAACCAGTTCTAGCGAATAGGTGCAAACCGGTACATTCCCACTCCTGGGGCAGACCTCTGTGCAACCGAGATCTACAGGTATCCCAGTGGTCCCAGTGGAGAATTGAACAAAGTCAGGAGGGTCCTTGGCACCTTGGAGGTCCTGTAGTCCAACCCCCTGCTCCGGTGGGAGGCCCTGAAGCATTCCAGACAAACGGCTCCCCTCTTCACCCAAAGAGCTCTCTCCATCAGCACCATTTGTCTGTGGAGATTTCTGCCCACAATAAAGAATCGGCATCGGGGAACTAATAAGTAATATTGATTTACTGGGAAGGGGGGGAAGGGAAAGATGAAGCCCCTGATTTCCATCTTCCGGATGTCGGCTTGTCAAGCCGAAGGGGAGGAAAAAAAGAAAGCCTTGGGGAAGGGGGGGGAAAAAGGCAAATCCACCTGCAATGGGGAGAGCGAAGAAAACCCGCGTAGCTGCCAGCCCATGCAGGGGAAAATCATGGTCGCTTTAATCAGAGGCTGAACCGAGCAAGGCCTCCTTGTTCCGTGTCCCTGCAAAAACAAAAGGAAACAGAAGGATGCAGGAGAGGCCCGGAGGGTCCTGCCCACGCCAAATACCTGCCTGCCTGCCTGCCTGATGGGCTTTGTAGTCTTTTCATCCTGGCTGAAGGGGAGGCTTGGCATGATTAGCTCTCATCCCTGAGACAAGATGTCAGCAAGCTGCGTTTTCAATGACCTGCCAGTCGGTTCTCCATGATCCGAGTGACTAGCAGTGGGGGGGTCGTGTTGCTCAGGGCTGGATCGGGGGAGGGAGCAGGTCCTCCTCTGGGGGGAGATCCGGCTGCCTCAACAGGGGATCCTCAGATGGGCTCCCAAAGGCCATCCATCCTCCTTCCTTCCCTCCCTCCCTTCCAGCCAGCCAGCCAGCCAGCCTTCTTCACCACCAACCCTCTCCTCCTCCTCCTCCTCCTCCTCCTCCTCCTCCTCCTCCTCCTCCTCCTCCTCCTCCTCCTCCT
>BLBF01000057.1:536937-548456 GCA_015471245.1 Laticauda colubrina
AAGAAAGAAAGAAAGAAAGAAAGAAAGAAAGAAAGAAAGAAAGAAAGGGATTGATGGATAGGATAGGATAAAGAAATAAGGCTGAAGGACAGGTAGATGATAGCTAGCTAGCTAGATATAGACAGACAGACAGATGAGAGAGAAGAGAGAACGATGATAGATAGATAGATAGATAGATAGATAGATAGATAGATAGATAGATAGATATAGAAGAGGAGAGAAAGATAAGAGATAGATGATAGACAGAGATAGATAGATGAGAGAGAAGAGGGAAAAAGAAGAGAGAGAGAAAGAGACAGACAGACAGACAGAGAGGGAGAAAGGAAAGATAGAGACAGAGATAGATATATGATGGGTAGACAGATGTAGATAGATGTTGATAGAGACAAACAGACAGACATGGTGATGAATGAACCAACAGATAATGACAAAGGATGGATAGATAGAAATAGAGACGATGTAAAATATTTAAAAAGGAAAAGAAGAGAAAGTTAGAAAGGAAAGGTGGAGGGAAACAAGGGAAAAGAGCTGGCAGACTCAATGGCTTTGATGAAGGGGAAAAAAAGCTTTCTATAATTTTGTTTCTCCTCTGAAACCAATTTGGGATTTTTATTTTTTTGCTCGGAAACCGAAAGAAATGAAACTTTAACCTTGGGCTCTGATGACTAGACCGGCTTTCCAAGTGCAGAAGTCCTGTGTGCTGTGATTCCCTTTAATTCCAGCGGTCACTGCATTTCAGGCTGGTCTCTGTCTCTCCCTCTCTCTCCTTTTGTTGTTGTTTGGACTTCTCTAAATTTCTTTCAGCTGCAGAAAACCCCCCACCATGTCTTAAAGGCAGAATGGCCATTACTGGCTAAAAAAGTCCAACTGACAGAATGACAGAATCTTCGGGCTGGAAGGGATCTCAGAGGTCATCTAGTCCAAACCCCCCCCCCCCCCCCCGCTCCAGCGTTAGACCTTAGGCCATCCTGCTCCAATGGTTGTCTGCTCTACATTTATGTATAAATCTCCCTATTCCGAACTTCCCTGCCTGGCAGGCTGAACAAGAATTAGAAAAAAAAAAGAATGTTTTTCAGTTTGTCCTCAGCCTATGACCACGATTGAGCCCAGGATTTCTGTTGCTAAGCGAGATCATTGTTAAGTAAGCTTTACCCCCATTTTACAACCTTTCTTGGCGCGGGGACTGAGTACAATTGCTGCAGTTCTTAAGCGAATCTGGCTTCCCCATGGACTTCACTTGTCAAAAGGTCATAAAAGGGGATCAGGTGAATCCCCAGGCACATTGCAACCGTCATAAATATGAATCAGTTGTGAGGCATCTGAATTCTGATCACGTGACTGTGGGGAAGCTATAAAGGTCGAAAGTTACTTTTTTTCAGTGCTGTCGTAACTTCAGTCACTAAATGGACTGGCCTACCTGTACTTTATAGAGTGTAATATTCCCCATAAATAGCAATCAATCAATCAAAGAAAATAAATGATAATAACCTTGGGAAGGACTCAATCGGTGGACAAAATTGTCAAATCCAGGTGCAACGAAGCACACAGTAACGTAACACAATATTTATAATAAACATAAGACTTTGAAGATCAAAATAAAAAAATAAAAGAAGAACAAAAAGGCAGGGAAATGCTTTTATCCAGAGCAGAGGCCACAATATTGTAATGTGAGCTTTCTTTTTTTTAATATTTTGTTAATTTTTCTTTATGAAGCTGTGAGTGGATGGTACTAAAGGCACAGGGAGGAAAACCATTTGGGCAACATTAAAACTGTGTGAAAATTCACGTGAGTTTTCTTGTATGCATTTTCCCCTAAAAAGCACATTTATTTTGCCATGAATTTGTCGCCCTGGACACAAAGGAATATCCCTATGCCTGGGGGACATTTGAATTGTCTTGGCTCACTTAAAAATATGATTAGCATGTTTAATATTCAGGTTGAAACTACCCAGTGCCTGTGGCATGGAGATTCTTAAGTGAGCCTACAAGGCTGAGTTGAATTAGGGCCCTTCTCTTCACAGGAGTTTGGCTCTTTTTTAAAAAATGAGTTCTTCTTTAAATGAGTTTAAAAGGACATTTAGATTGGAAACTGTGGTCGAAGAATTGATGTAAATCTTCATTTTTTCCTGTGAAATAATCACTGCAGTGGTTTTGTTAGCTGAGCAGGAATTAACCTTGTAAACAAGCTGTTCCATCCATCCATCTATCTTTCTATCTATCTACTTATCTTTAAATTGAATAAAATTTCTGTCTATCACAGAATTGTAGAATCCTAACATAGGAAGGGACCTCAGATGTCTTCTAGTCCAACCCCCTGCTCAAGCAGGAAACCCTCTACCATCCCAGTTAAATGGCTATTCAATCTTTTCTTGAAGACCTCCAATGATGGATCACCCACAACTTCTGGAGACAAGTCGTTCCATTGATTAATTGTCCTCACTGTTGGGAAGTTTCTCCTGTAATTCCAGGTTGCTTTTCTCCTTGGTTCGTTTCCATCCGTTGCTTCTTTTTCCTGCCTTCTGGTGCTTTGGGGAATGGATTGACCCCTCTTCTTTGGGGCAGACCCTCAAATATTGCTATCTTGTCATCGCCCCTAGTCCTTCTAGACATCCCCAATTCCTGCAACCATTCTTCACTCCCCTAATCCTGTTTGTTGCTGTTCTCTGCACTCTTTCCAGAATCTCAACACCTTTTAAATATTGTGGACACCAAATCTGGATGCAGCATTCCAGGTGTGGCTTTTCCAAGGCCTGAGAGCGGTACTAACACTTTGTGCGGTCTTGACTCTGCCAATGCAGCCTCTATTTTGGACCTGGTCTATTCTCTCCTTGTACAGTTCTGGGATTCGGTTTCTGCCTCCTTCACTCCACCTCTCCGTGCAAGAGGCACATCATTTCCCATCTTTGCTTTTTTCCCTGGACTGCCACATCTCTGACAGCCATTAGTGCCATCTCTCCTCTCTGAGAAAGCCACACTATGCTGACAAGTGTTTTATTTCCACACCATTCGTCTGCTGGTTGTTGTCTGTAAATGAGCCACCTCTGATGACAGTCTTCAGGGGAAATTACCACCGTTTTCAACGGTCTCAAACATCACAGGAGCTGACCCCAGGGGCTTGCAAGTGGAGTCAGCTCCCGTCTCAACAGCTGCACAACCTCCCCTGTGGGTGCTTGTCCCCCCCCCCCAAAAAAAGCCCTTCTCAACTCCAAGAGGCGGTATGGGTGACCCCGGGGGACGAGATAGTTGCTTAGGAAACAATTAGACAAGAGAGGAAGGAGCTCTCCGCAGCTTAATGGACAGAGGAGGAAACTTAGAAAGGACACATCCTTAGGGTTCAAGCAGTTAAAAGTGGCAGCGAGGAGTTTCTCCTTTCAGACTTGCAGACTTGCGTTGAGGCAGTCTCATGATAAAGCAGAATGAGGTCAATTAGGTGTGTTTCGTGTCCACTTTACCTGGGAGGGATGACATCCATCCTGCGCATCTGAAAGTACAAGTCCTCCACAGAAAACGGAAACAAAACCACTTTTTAATAAAAGACTGGACAGTGTCAGAGCACCCAGCAAGAAGTCCAGAGAGTTTATTTGTGGGATGAAGCCTCTGTTTTGCTCTTCTCCAACTCATTAAAACAACAACAACAACCAGAAGGAACTTATTCTTAGCGTCTGAGGGCTAATTGTAGGAAAGAGCGAGAAGGCCCTTCCGAGGCCTTTCCACTCGGAGTGGCTCATGGGGCATTTAATTGCCTCGTGCCCCTTGCATCTCCTGGTGCCCCAGCGGCCTCTGGCCATGCCAAACTCACCCAGCCGTTGGGCTCGCCCTTAAGTGAATGTTCAGGGAAGCCTTTCCAACAAAGGGTTGGCCTCTAAACGCCCCTCCCTGCCTTCCGCACAAACTCTCAGGCTAGTTGGGCTTGAGGGACAGTAGGAAGCCACACCACTTGTCTGAAACCGTCTAGGGTCTCCTGCTTGATCAGGGGGATGGACTAGAAGACCTCCAAGGTCCCCTCCAGCTCTCTTATTCTGTCCTATTCTAGGTAGGCCATCTTGTCAAGTTATGGGAAGGGAAAGACACAAGTCCAATTTCATCGGTTAGGAATATAATATTGGTTTCATTTTGTTCCGGTCTCTCCTTCAATGAATTTAGTGGGCCGAAAGCCCCAGATCGCCTCTTCTACAACTCCGTTTCCACCGTCTCTGTGTTCCCTTGAGTGTTTTACGCAGACCTTCTGGAATGGCTCTCAGAAACCGAATCGATACTTTGCTAAAAGCCACTGCTTGTATCATGGCATTTGCCACGGAGAGTGGGTGGCCTTGGAGGACGAGGAGAAGAGACCCTGCTGCCTAGGAAACAATTAGACCAGGGACGCAGGAGCCCTAACGGTGGGAGGGAGGGAATGAGTTAGGAAGGATCCATCCTGAAGGATCGAGTGGTTGAAAGGGACAGTGGCACGTTTATCCTGTGTACACGACGGAGGGTCACTGCGAGCTACAGGATTGCAGAGATTTAGAATAACAGAACAACAGAAAAATAGAAAAAGTGGAAGTGACCTTGGAGGTCTTCTAGTCCACCCCCTGCCCAAGCAGGGGACCCTAGATCATTTTGGAAAAATGGTTGTCCAATCTCTTCTTAGAATGGAGAAACCTGCATTTCTGCTGTTTCCACTCCTGAATGTTGCTATGTTTTGATGTCTGCCTCCCTCCCTCCCTCCCTTCCTTCCTTCCACAATTAACAGATTAACAGAGCTGGAAGGGAACTTGTAGGTCATCTAGTCCAATCCTTCCTTCCTTCCTTTCCTCCTCCTCCTCCTTTAGACTCCCACACCTTCTTGGCTCGGTCATTGGCCCAAAAGAAGGCATCGTGGGCCCATGTTTCTGGAAGCTGCGGAGGAGCCTGGCCTGGGCATCTCTCGGCATCCACACAGCCTGTTGCTATCCGCTCAAAGCCTCCACTTGGGCCGCTCAGATCCTCCAGCCCTCCACCTCCTTGGAAGAGAAGCAGCAGGGGGGTTGTGATGTCGGCCCCGCCTGGAGAGCCTCGAGTGGGATGGCCGGGTGAGTGGGCTCTCAACGGAGGCGCCTGCCTTCCCGCCCTTGCCCCCTCTTGCCTGCCTCGGTCTGTTTTGACACTCTCCCAGAGTTGGTGAAAATAGCCTTGTTCTCCCTGCGACGGGGATGCTCAGCTTGTGTTGCTGGCTGCCCGCGTAGGTGTCTGCCCCGGCGATGCCCTGACATTTAGAGGGGGCACGGCATCGAGTGGAGCCTCTGTAATTGCTGCTGAGAGGGTATTGCTCGGAAAGCAGCCTCGGCAAAGCACCGCTGAGCCTCGGGGTCTCTGGATGCCATTGGCCTGGCCGGGAGAGAAACGAACCGAAGCCGGAAGGGGAGAAAGTAGGGATGGAACTGCAATGGGAAAGCTGCTTCTTCCCTCTTCCTTCCCGATTCAAGCACAGGCAAGGTCCCCGACTTACAAGAATTCGGTTAGTGACTGTTCAAAGTTACAATGGCCCTGAAAAAAAGGGACTTATGATCGTCCAAATTCAGAAGGCTGGCAACTGACTCATAATTACGATGGTTGCCGTGTCCTGGGAGTCACATGATCCCCTTTTGTGACCTTCAGATGAGCAAACCTAATGGGGGGAGGCAGATTCACTTAACAACTGGGTTACTAACTTATCAACTGCAGTGATCCACTTAATAACGCTGGCAAGGTCAGTCAAGTAATGGAGCAAAAGCCACTTAAGCAAATGTTGGGCTCAGCTGTGGTCGTAAGTTGAGGGCCACCTGTATAGGGTCCCCTTCCTTGAGCTGAGGTTGGACTAGAAGACCTCTGAGGTCCTTTCTGGCCCTGCAATTCTATATTTTGTACGTTTTCAAACCACCCTTCCTCTTTCTTGTGCCTTCCCCTTGTTCACTTGATGGGACTTGATCTGTTCAGCTGAGCCCACCCCCCAAGCAAGGCCCTCCTTGCCCCCTGCCCTGTCCCAGATCCAGCCAACCGTCCTTTCCGTGTCAGAAAAGCGGATTCCAGACTTCAAGGGAGGCTCCCCTGTCAGCCTCAACTTCCTCACCACCCTCTCTGCTCCCTTATTTACTCTGACACCGCTCAGACACAGCTCGGCACGCTGCAGAAGGCGATCAATGAGCTGAAACCTCTCAAACCGAGATCAATATGTATCTATTGATCCCAGCAAATGGAAATCAGGCAAGCCAGGTTCCAGGCAGGGCCGTTAGGAAGCCAAAAAGGAGATTTTATAGCGCCGAGCTCACAATTATTTCACAAACCTCGTGATGAATGTAATCTTTGGCTATGAAAATGTTCCTTTTAAAAATTGCTGGGTTTTATTTTCATCCATTCACCAATGCGGACGATAAATACAGATCCCTTTATCTGTATTCCAAAAATAAAACTGAGAGCGCAGAGTCCAAACGTTGGTGCAAACAATTCGGAGGACGTGCTTGCAGGGGGAAAAAAAAACAACTACCCAGAAGCTGTCAAACCTGAAAGAAAGAATTTGAGCTGCGCCTAGACGAACCTTTACAGAAACAGCATTATTTTCACGCGATCAAATAAGTTTGCAGCAGCCAAAAGCTTGCCCGGGCAGCTAACAAAGGCTAGGTTTAGAATGGCAACAATTATCACAAAAACAAGCTGGCAGTTTTCCACGGTGGGGCTGGCCAAGAATGAGAATAAAAAGTGAGAAGGACAAAGGAAAGCGTTCTTCAGACACCCATCTTCTGCAGCCTGCAGGCCCCTTCAGATCTCGGCGTGAATGCTCAGGAGACAAATAGGAGGAACCGATTTGAAGTTGCAATTTGGCCATCTCTGAAATCAAAGGTTCGAGGACAAGAAGCCTCGCTCAGAAACAGTAACTGTGAAAGGGATCTCAAGAGTCCTACTAGACGATCCCTTAAACCTGAGTCAGTTGTGTGCAGCGGCAGCAAAAAAGGCCAGTGTAAATCCTTGGTTGCATAAACAGAGGCATAGAATCACGTGAAGTATTAGTACCGCTTCATAAAAGCCTTAGTAAGGCCCCACCTGGAATATTGCTGCATCCAGTTTTGGTCACCACATGACAAAAAAGAAGGTTGAGACTTTGGGAAAAGTGCAGAGAAGAGCAACTACGATGATTGAAGGCCTGGAGGCTACAACATATGAAGAACGGTTGCAGGAATTGGGTTTGGCCAGTCTAGAGAAAAGAAGAATTAGGGGGGACATGATTAGCAGTCTTCCAGTATTTGGGGGGCTGCTCCAAAGAAGAGGGAGGTCAACTTATTCTACAAATCCCCAGAAGGCAGGGCAAAAAGCCACAGATGGAAACTCGTCCAGGAGAGAAGCAACTCCTGGAATTAAGGAGGAATTTCCTGACAGTGAGGACAATTAACCAGTAGAACAGCTTGCCACCAGGAGCTGTGGATTGCTCCAACACTGGAGGTTTTTAAGAAAAGATTGGACAACCATTGGTTGGGAATGGTATAGGTGGGAATGGTGTTCTACTTGAGCACAGGAGGTTGGACTAGAAGACCCCCAAGGCTCCTTCCACACCTAGGATTCTGAGATAGATGGATGGATGGATGGATGGATGGAGAGAGAGAGAGATGGGGGGGGGGTGGATAGATGATAAGATACATGAGGCAGGGAGGAAGGAAGGGCTTCTTCCCAGAAGTCAGTGATCCATCCCTGGAGGTCTTCAAGAAAAAAGCAGGATAGCCATTGGTCCAGAATGGCATAGGATCTCCTGCTTGAGCAGGGGATGGACTAGAAGGCCTCCAAGGTCCCTTCCAGGTTTATTCTGAATCCAAATCCAAAATAAATCTGGCAGCACCCCACAACATCGCTCGTTTTGCACGAAGGTCCCTGCCAGCTCCCTGGCTCTCCTTCGATCTTTTCCATCCGATCTCTGTCTTTTCTCTCTCTCTCCTTTTTCTCTTCTTCGAACACACCAGTGTGGGGTTTTTTTTTTAATCCTCAGGTCCTCGCTCAGTCCTCCCTTGCACGGTTTGCAGATTGGCATCTGCAGTTTTCCCGGGAAGTTGTTAAACATGATTTACTTCCAGGAGAAAAACTGTAAACGCAAACGCCAGTTTTGGTTCCATCTGCTCGGACTTGGCATCTCCCCTTTGGAGGCCTCCTGGGCCGTGTTTACAGCAATTCAGCTGCGACCAGATCGGCTTTTTCTGCTGACGGCGGAGAGAACTTGGCCGCGGGGCTGCTTGGCGAGGCCGGGTTGAAATTGAATTGAATTCAGGGTTGAGACTCTGCTCTTAACTACATTAAGCATCACTGCGGAGGGGAAAAAAATCACATTAAGCCAAAACCCAGATTGAGACATCATGTTTTAGTCAGTCCAGGACTGTTAACAGATGAACGGGGTTGGAAGGGACCTCTGAGGTCATTTAGCCCAACCCTCCCTACTTGAAGAGTGCCACTCAAGAGAAAGGGATGTCCCATCTCTTCTTTATTTCACTATTTCCATTTCTAATTTTGTTTCGTTTCATTTCATTTTCACCTGTTTCATTTCACTTTGCTTTATCTGAATTCAAATTTCATTTTTACGTCATTATTTTATTCGGTCAGCTTTTTCATCTTGACTTCCCTCCCCTCTCCCCCCTCAAAATGGGCAAGTTTGGCTGTGAATGCTGTGCCACGTTGCCTGTCAGGAGATAAATGGTTGCAAAACAAGACGAACAGAAGAGCGGAATCTGCCTTTCACGAAAACCCTCCTGGCTGTCCTGCAGACCGGCTGCCTGGGAGGGAGGGAGAGCAGGTTGTTTCAAGCCCCTTGCACAAAGCCATTCTCCCAAGGAAACTGGCCAATAATGGCGACATTTCCCCCATCCGTCAAGTTAATTCACAGTGTAACACTTTGCACAATCCAATTATGTTTGTGTGATGAGTGATACGCAGCTCCAACATTGCTGCTCATCGGGAAGAGAAGATTAAAACCAGGAGGGAAAAAAAGGAGAACACACAACCACAAAGCTGCGCGTCGCTCCTTAGAGATGAGCGACACACACACACAGACACCGACGCACAAATCTACCTGTTGTGAAGCCGAATTGCGCTTCCTCTCTTGCAAAGAGACGCCGCTTCCAAAAAGATCAGTCCTCGAATTACAACCACAACAGAGCCCAAACATTTCTGTTGCTCAACAAGACCGTTGATAAGTGAAGTTTTGCTCCATTCTCCAACCTTTCTCAGTTGTTAAGTGAATTACGGCAGTAGATAAGTTAGTAATTATGGTCATTAAGTGGATCTGGCTTCCCCATTGAGGTTTGCTGGACAGACAGTTGCAAAAGGGGATCACGTGACCACAGGGCTCTGCAAACGTCATAAATGTGAGTCTGTTGCCAAGAGTGTGAATTTCGATTACATGATCATGGGGAACGCTGCAACAGTTGTAAGTGCGAGGACCGATCATATGTACCCCCTTTTCAGTGCCTTTGTAACTTCGTGCAGGCAAAATGTGTAGGGTTTCCTGCTTGGGCGGTGGGTTGGACTAGATGACCTACAAAGTCCCTTCCAACTCTGTTAATCTATCTATCTAACAAGGGTGAGTTATTTTCCCACCGAATCTCCACCACAAGCCTTATTTCTCCACTGGACGCATTAAATCAACACCTTGACCCAGAGAAAGAAAAGAAACAACCCCCCACACACAATATCTCCTCGTTTCCCCCCAATAAAATAAAGTTTTCTTCTCTGAGAATCTGACAGAACTTTAATTACTTCCAGGGTCCCCGAGCTCCTTTGTGGAGCGTCTGACAAATCATACAAGTTTTAGCACTGTGGTTTACTTTCTCAGGCCGGGATACAGAGACACCAGAAATGCTGGACGCCCCCACCAAATCGGCTGAAAATGCTCAGATTTGGGGCGCAGACCCATCACGTTGGAAACATGAGGCTGAAGCTCCCCAAAACTGTGAGGTGACTCCACAGACGTTGTGGATGCTCCATCCCCACTGGAAGCCTTCAAGAAGAGGCTGGACAGCCCTTAGTCTAGAAGGGTGAAGAATCTCTTGCTTGAGCAGGGGGTTGGTCGAGAAGACCTCTAAGGTCCCTTCTAGATCTATTCTGATTGTTCAAATGGTATTTGTGTTGTTCTTGAGCAGGGGGTTGGACTAGAAGACCTCCAAGTTCCTTTCCAGCCCTAGGATTCTATGATTCTGAGATAAACAAATAAGAAACACAACGAGAGGCAGGCAGACGGATCGCATTCACGCTTTCTCTCTCTCTCCCAATTCATAGAAAAAGGACTTGGAGTTGGTCCAGCCCATCTTTGCAAAAACACTGGATTAAAATCTCAGCTCTGGGGGCCCATCTCGAAGAGCCATATTCTCCCAAACAAGGCAGATTTTTTGCCTCTCCCTCCCTCCCTCTTTCTCCTTCTCTCTCTCTCCCTCAGCCAAGCGCCGGCTTCTCTTAACGCTGCTTCGGAATCGGTTGCTCATGCCGGTGGCTCGTTGAGAGGGCTTTGCAGAAGAGCCATTGCTGGAACTAAGAGCCTGGTTCCCCACGGACCTTAATTCTCTGTGAGCTCGGAGCTTGGTCGGAAATCTCTGTGGCAAATAGACTCCGGCTTCTCGGAGGGAGTTCACTTCCAGGGAAGGGCTCCCAGGAAGCGGGTTGTTGAGCTTGTGGGTTGCAGCTGTTGCGTCCTCGGATGAAAATAAAGGTAGTCTACTTGGTGGAGAGGAGGAGGATGCATGCGGGGTCCTTGCTGCTCTCTGATCTTGGGGGTTTTCTTGAAGACGTTCCATGACCCAACTATGCAACATCATCAGTGCTAGAGGGGAGGGAGGTTTGTGCAGAAGAGGAGGAGGAGGAAGAAGAAGACTGTGTGGGTCTCTGGTGCTTTGTGAACTTGGTTATTTCCTCCCAGATGTTTCATGACCCAGCTAGGTAATACCGTCAGTGTTTATTGACTGCAGAGTTTTGCTTCACCAACATGGTGAAACGGTTCACAAAACCAGGACAAGGTAAATTAATTAAACGGCAAATCTTAGGGCTTCTACTTTGCCCCTAACACCTACATCCTCCCTGCCCCTGAGTTCTGCACCCACCTATTTTTCAGGCCCCACAAAGAAGGTCATGGCTCCTCTTCAGTCCAGGGCCCGTGGAGCGAAATCGGAAGCAAAAGCAGACAAGCTGAAATCTAAATTATTTTCCTCCGAGCTGCTGCCAGGGATTCACAATGAAAAAAAAAAGAGAAAGATTTAGGAAAGCAGCAGCCCGGAGATGTTTGGTAAGCATTTCCCAGCTTGTTGTGCTCTTCCCTTCGCCAAGAGTGGAGATTTGTTAATTTATTCCACACGAATCGAGAAAAGGGGAAAAGGGCTGCATGTCAGCAGCACAAAGAATAATTCCAGCTGTTAATTCCACACAAAACGCTGGGATTTAACGGCAGCTCCTCTGAGTCGAACGTCACGGTAAACAGTTCATTTAATGAAGTCCTTGCGGGTGTTTTCAGAAGTATCTTTCTTTCTTTCTTTCTTTCTTTCTTTCTTTCTTTCTTTCTTTCT
>BLBF01000057.1:553559-568455 GCA_015471245.1 Laticauda colubrina
CTCCTCTCCTCTCCTCTCCTCTCCTCTCCTCTCCTCTCCTCTCCTCTTCCATTCCATTCTATTCTATTCTCCTTCCTTCCTTCTCGATTCCATTCCGTTCCACTCCAATTTCATATATTTTAACCAGCCATCTCCTTCGGATCTTCTTCATCTGCTGAGTTTGCTCAAACTTTGCATCTGAACTGTGTCTGATTCAGGTCAACCCTCGCCATCAGTCTCACCAAGTTGATCTTTTGAGTCTCTTCTGATGCTGAAGCTGGATCCAAAACCCACCCAAGATCTGAATCCGTTCAGGCTCCTCCTCTGAATCACGGCATATTGGATTTGGATCGATTCAGACTGTTCAGCCCAAGTGGTTTATTTATGAGGAGCGGAGAGAGAGAGAAAGAGAATCCATTCACGTCGGAGCAAATGAAGTCGGACGTGTTGCGTTCAATTTGCTTCAATGGATTGATCGGTTAATTCAATCCTTTGAAGTCAATTGAGCAGAACATTTTGGAGCTATGGATAGTTATACAAGGCACTGCCATCTCTTGGCCTCTAGGGACCCCGGTGAAGAGGCCAAAGACCCAGCTGGCTTAAATTCTCTGTCCCACGGGCCACATGGTGGTTAAGGGAAATCCAGAAACTTTAGATAATCAATTGTGTTCCTCTGCATCATCTTCTTTTTACCACTGGAAACACTTAGAATGTAGAACATAGAATAACAGAGTTGAAAGGGCCCTTGGAGGTCATCTAGTCCAACCCCCTGCTCAAGCACAAAACCATGCCAGACAAATGAGTGTCCAGCCTCTTCTTGAAAACCTCCAGTAATGGAGCACCCACAACTTTCTGAAGGCAAGTTGATTGATTCATTTTTTATTTGATTTATTTATTATTTATTTGTTTGTCAAACATGTACAAGATAACAAGTATAAGTATGAACATAGACAAGAACAAAGGGAGTAAATACAGATAAATGGGGATAGTAAGACAGGGATCGATCTGGAACTGTGAAATAACAGAGCTGGAAGGGCCCTTGGAGGTCTTCCAGCCCAACCCTCAGGTCAAGCAGGAGACCTTATACCATGGCCAATCTTTTCTTGGAGGCCTCCAGCAATGGAGCACCCGCAACTCCTGAAGGCAAGCCTGATCTGATCAACCCTGATCTGAGATTGTAGAATAACAAGAGTAGGAAGGGACCTCCCAACCCTATTATTCTACATTCGGTGTTGCTCTAACTTTTTTAGAAATCCTTTCGTGAACCTGCTCTTAAAATCCAGTTGTGCCCAAATGTTCTCCCATCCTCAAAAGACCACAAACCTCCCTCTGCTTTTTAAGAATGCAATTTCTTATATTTATTCCACACTAAGAATTTGGAGGACTGGAAGAGCTGATGATGCCTTTCACTCCCTCGAGACACTTTTGACAGGGAAAATGCTGCTATAATGTTTAAAGTTTGTTCACTTTGCTCTGTTCGGTGGCCTTGAACCCACAACTCTTCTCTGCTTAATGGAGGGCCATCTCCTCCCTCTCTCCCTCCCCAATTTCAATTTTTTAAAAAACAACAACAAGCAAACAAAGCCCACAGTTTGGACCACAACATGGTGGGGAATAGTTTCCCTCCATCCCCAGCTGCTGCTTTGAATGGGAAGCCTTGAATATTCATTTAGAAAATGTATAATTTATAGTTATGGCAGATGAGTCATAATTTAAGTGTTATTGCCCTAAATTATCTATAGCATTTCAAACTTGGAAAAGAGAGGCTTAAACATCAAAATTGTGAAATTACGGCAGAGAAGGGGAAAACAAACAGATTCTCCCAGAGCTGTTCAGCTCTGGAGACCTCGCTGTGGTTAGGCTTGGCCAAATTCAGGAGACTGAAGTGCTCCTCAAATGGTTGTATCATCCCTCTCTTGGCAAGGGACAACCCAAACTCCTCGAAACCCACATTCTCCTTTTCATGGTGCCTTGAAGAGAAGACACTCCATGCTTGGTTGAGAAGACAAGTGGCCCCATTAGCTTCAACAGGATTTGTCCTCCTGTTGAAGTCCTACTTAATTCAGATCTGGACCCTCGACCTGTGGTCATTTTCATAACTTTGATTACCTGAGACTTCTAAAGGCTCCTGAAGTCTCAAAAATCTTAATTTGGTGCTCCTTGGTGACATCTAAATATAGTTTCCCAATTTCAGTTATAAGAAAACATTGGGAGAAGAAACCTTCAACAGGAGATTCATCATAGAATGTCTGATGCAAATGAAACGGAATCTCATTTCTTTTCTGCTAATTCCTGGAAGGGAATTATCCTGATGTCCTTCAAAAGTCCAGAGGACTTCAGCCCAGGACATACTGTAGATACGAATACACTGGGGATGAGGAGAAGAGAGGGATACATCAGGATAAGCTTGAATTTTCCTCAAGTTATGCAAGTAACCTTGGGTCACCGGTCTTTCACAATGATCACAGAACATAGACTAATAGGGAAGGACCTTGGAGGTCTTCTAGTCCAACCCCCTGCTCAATCAGGAGACCCTCTACCAACCCAGTCAAATGACTGTTCAATCTCTTCTTGAAGACCTCCAGTGATGGATCACCCACAATGTCTAGAGACACTGATGAATTGCTCTCAAAGGTCAGGAAATTCCTCCTTAGTTCCAAGTTGGACCTCTCCTTGAAGACCTTCCACTCATTAAGTGCCTAGAAAACAGAATAACTGAGTTGGAAGGGACCCTGGAGGTCTTCTAGCCCAACCCCCTGCTCGAGCAGGAGACCCTGGAGCTCTTCTTGAAAACCTCCAGTGCACCTCAACTTCTGGAAAGGAGCTGTTCCGAAGGGAGAAGACCTAGCTCTGAAAGGAGCTATATTCCTGGTTGAACAGGAAAGACAAATCAAAATAATTAATCTTTGCAGAGAGAGCCTCCTGATTTCTACCAAAGGTCTCAAATACTCTCAGAGGGAGACATTAGAAAGCCCAGCAACGGGTCAAAGCAAAGCCCCTAGCTCATTTCTCTCTCTCTCTCTCTCTCTCTCTTTCTGATATTCTCTTTGCTCTCCTCTCTTCTGCAATGGGTAGAAAGTATTTCCACGGCTCTGAATTATTCTGTATGATGGTGCTTTGAAATGAGGAGAGGAGCTGCACGTTGAAGGGGAGCACGAAAGTGACTTCATCGCTGGGGTTTCTTCAGAAGGAAGGCTGGCAGGTAGAATGAAGGGAGAGCAGAGCTTTTGGGCTGTTGGGTCCTTAGCTCAGAGCCTCATCTTGCTCATTTTTGCACGGAGGGGCAGTGCCTTGTCTCCCTTAGAGGAGGTTCGGAGGGGGAACACGTGTTGCCTTGTGCTCTGCAGATAGCTGATGGGGACCTTCGCTGTCCAAGCAGAGACACAGGCTGCCACCTCTGGAAAATGCCTTCATTTAGCATCTTGCATCAAGCAAATGTTTCTTCCAGCCTGAAGGTCCTGGAAAAGTCTTCTTCTGAGGTGCCTCAAAACTGTAGCTCTGTAAGGAAACACTGTTCACTTATGAGTGGAGATATGGTGGCTATCTCAAGCTCATAAGCTCATAAGAGGGTTGGAAGGGACCCTGGAGGTCTTCTAGTCCAACCCCCTGCTTGAGCAGCAGACCTTGCAGCATCCCAGTCAAATGGTTGTCCAGCCCCCAGTCATGAAGCAGCCACAGCTTCGGGAGGCAAGCCATGCCACGGATTAGTTGACCTGGCTGTCAGGAAGTTCCTCCTTAGCTCTAAGAGAGCTTAGCCTTGAGAGGCTGGCCTTGCCAGTCGTGTCTCTCTGTGTTTGTGTTTCCCGCTCCCCGGCCTAATTTCTGCAGCGATCAAACCTTGCCCTCGGACGAGAGGAATAGGCTGACACCGTCTCTCCATTAAACGTCTCCGCTGGGTTTAAATCAGAGGGAGTCCCGTGAATAAGCCGAAGGGAAGCTGGCATGTAATTGGGCCTATAAAACATAACTTTAATAAGATTCGGCTCCCCTGAATGTTTATGGGACAAGGGGATTTGCAATGCCTCCCACCCCCCTCCACCCACTGCAGGTTGATTCGTATCCTCATTAGGTGCAATTATTGCTCTCTTACAAATAATCTTTGCAGCCAGCATACATTCCACAGAGAGTGATCAGGCAATGGTTTAATTAAATTTTCATGTTTAATTTCCTTCTCTCTTTTCCATGGATTCTTTGGGTCTTAAAAAAAAAAAAAAGAGTTGTTCAGGCTGGGAAGCCAGGATTTCAATGGTCAGATAGCTGGGGGCTCCTGTGCTGACTGCTTCTCTTTTCCAATCCAGAGAATGCTATTTAATGTGTGAGATTTGAGGATAGTTCCTGATCAGATTTGACCCATGGAGGCAGCACCAAATGATTGCAAAGCTTTACACCAGTAATTTTTTTTTAAAACTCGGTGACTCTAAGATAGGTGAACTTCAGCTCCCATAATTCCCCAGCCAGCATGGATCGACATCAACTCCCAGAATTCCCTGGTGCTATGCCAATGCATTCCTTTTGATCTGTATCTGCACTGTGGCCTGTTTCCTCTCATTTAATCCCTTCCTCTGCAATCTCTTCATCTAGGTTTTGACAAAAAAGATCATGGCTGGCTCGGGAATTATGGGAGTCGAAGTCCACACATCTTAAAGCCACCCAGCTTTAAACGAATTTAAATCTTTGCACTTTAGTTTTGGCATGGAACAAAAGGGGTCCTCAGCTAAGCCCGCCACTCAGTGCTCTGCAAATAAGTAAGGGAAGTCCACGGATTCTATTTCCTTTCTGGGTTTTTTCCCCCTTTCAGTCTCTAGTTCAGTTTGCTTTTAATTAAAAATGTCTGGAGATGCACATACGTTTCTATGCGCGTTCCTTCTAACTTAGCTGTTTTGGCAAGAGAAACTTTCCCAATAGAAATGACTTAATGGGTATTATTTTACCCCATTCGAAAACACATTTACTTAATTGGAGAACAGCATTGGTTCTAGAGGAGAAAATTGGATAAAATCTGAAGCAAATTAATTTCCCACCATTTCTCCTTTCAGGGCCCAAGTAAGTAATTTACACTTATTTAAAAGGGAACGGTCACTTTTTCTTCCCCTAATGCCTCTCCCGCAAAACAGCCAAGGTAAGTCTCCTTCTCTGAC
Source organism: Laticauda colubrina (assembly GCA_015471245.1). Lineage (NCBI taxonomy): Eukaryota > Metazoa > Chordata > Lepidosauria > Squamata > Elapidae > Laticauda > Laticauda colubrina. The sequence continues at coordinate 558,677 of BLBF01000057.1, forward strand.
CAATGGTTGGTTTAAATTAAAATTTAAATTAAATTAAATTTAAATTAAATTAAAGTGAGAAAAGAAAAACAAAAGAGCAAATGGCCACACTGTGAATAATCTCCGTTTGGTAAACCTGAAGTTAAGACTTTAGGTTGGCCTATTCTCCAAAGCACCTGTTCTGACCCATGTCCTTTTCCAACAAATCAAACACAATCCAAAGGGAACAGAAACCTTTTAATGCTTCTGCAAAATAATTTGCTGTGATAAGCACAAGCCTTGCCAAACGGTATGAGACTGCCAAAAGACAACAGACAAGAAATAATTTGCAATACAAGAATCTTCAAATATAAACTCAGGATACTGTAATGTCCACAAGGCTGAGTTTCAAAACGTCTTTGCTTCCTGCAAAGAACGTTCACTTCACAGCTGGCTTTTATCTTCTTGAAGGAGGGGCCATTACCTTGCAGCCTTCCTCCCGAGTCACCCGTACTGTTGTAACTGTTGTTTCCTCCGAGCAATCTTTCATGCACATGCACTTGGCCCAGGCTCCTCGGGAACCTCCTCATCGCTGCTGCCAGCCCCCACAATCTCTGAAGGCAGCAGTCCACTCCCTGATGGTCCTGGCCCCTCATCTGAGTCCTTGCTCTCTTCCGCCGTCCACATCTGCTGCCGGCTAAGCACAACAACACCTGAAGGCAGAACAAGAAGCAGTGGGTGGAAACTAATCAAGGAGAGAGGGATTGGAAGGTACCTTGGGGGTCTTCTAGTCCAGCCTCTGCTATAGCTGAAGACATATTTCCATTCAAGGCAAATGGCTGTCCAGTCTCTTCTTGGAAACCTCCAGTGGTAGAGTACCTCTTTATGGCTTTTTCAAGAGGAGATTGCAAAACCATTTGCTCAGAGTGGTATATTGTCTCTCTCCTTGAGCAGGGAGTGGACTAGAAGACCTCCAAGGTCCCTCCCAGACCCAAGATTCTATTTTCTTTCAAATCAGATAGAAGCAACCTGGAATTAAGGAAGAATTTCCTGACAGTGAGAACAATCAATCAGTGGAACAGCTTTCCCCCAGAAGATGTGGCTGCTCCATCAACGGAGGTTTTCAAGAAGAAACTAGACATTTGTCCAGAGTGATTGAGGGTCTCCTAGGGGTTGGATTAGATGACCTCCAAGGTCCTTCCAATGCAAGGATTGTATGATCCAGAGATAAATAGATTAGATACATGAGAGACGGATGGATTGACGAAGGGATGATGGATGGATGGATGGATGGATGGATGGATGGATGCAACGGCTTCCCTCCTTAAGTTGTGGGTGCTCCATCACTGGAGGTTTTCAAGAAAAGACTGGACAGCCATTTGTTTGGAAAGGTCAGGGTTCTCTGGCTTGAGTAGGGGGTTGGACTAGAAAACCTCTAAGGTCCTTTCCAACTCTGCTATTCTGTTCATTTTACGGGTTGACTTTTGCAAGCCAAATTCAGCATGATATGGATCATGGTTCAAGTTCGAACAGCAATGCTGGACTTGATGCAAACAGGAGATGTCTCTGGCATCCAACATGGTGTCGTTTTTAAGGATTTGCACTCAGCTCATCCTACCTCACAGGGTTGTTGTAATGCAGCTAAACAAAAGGATATTTTTGGGAAATAAGCAAGCTGGAGAAAATGGAGCAGGGAAAGGAAATCCACTCGGTGTTAAAATCATAACAATGGAAAGTTAAAAAAAATAAATTAACATTTTTTCCTCTGTTTTATTTTTTATAAAAAGGTAATTAGCTAAAATGCCAGTGAGGAGGTGATGAGAGGGATTAATTTCAAGTTGTAAAAGAGGTCAGGAAAAATGAAACCACTGTTTCGTAGAAAGCTTCTCCGTCACGGCATATAAATAAGCAAAATTAATGCCGTTATTGAGATTTCTACCGCATGGAAGGTGAACCGAAAGGTTTCCGCAGCCTCTTGACCCGTGGATGTTCAGAAATTAAAATTAGATTTCTTTTTTTTTCTCTCTCTCTTTTAAATATGCATTGAAATTAGGCTTCCTTCTTAAAGGAGACAGGTTCCCTTTTTGTAACATTAGATTGTAGGATTACCGTACAATTTTGGGACCTCTTGACACCCCTGAAATGCAGCTTTGCCTACAGTTAGGAGTTTTGAGATGAGGAAAACCGAGTTTGATATTTGTTCATTAATTTTCATATTTTAGACCCTTGTTGGCTGACAATTGAATAAGGAGAGGCTGCTGCATATTTGATTTGTTAATTGCTAAGAAATGGATTATGAGATGGAGAGTATTATATTGATTAAGTAAGATAAGAATTCTTGTGATGAGGATGGGCTGTTATTTTCTTAAAGTGGGAAATTATTTGTATTCCTTTCCTTTCCCTTCCTTTCCTTTTCTTTCATTTTTCCTTCCTTCCTTCCTTCCTCCCTCCCCTTCCTTCCTTCCCTTCCCTTCCCTTCCTCTCACACTTGAGCCAGGGGTTCTACCTGTTCTCTACCTGTACAGAATATAATCTCAACCCGATTTAAAACAACTTGATATGAGCCAGCTGGTTGCTCCCCGGGAACCTCCCCATAAACTCTCTTGATGATTGACGAGAAGACCTCCCTGGTCCCTTCCAGCTCCCGGACTCTATGATTCTGAGAGCTCATTGAGGCAAGGAGACCGTGTGAAGGATGGCCAGATGGGCAGATAAAACCACCGACAAGACGGACAGGCCCTTTGTGTTGCCCGAGATAAGCTGCTCTGCACACAAACTTTTCCAATTATCTTTGGGGCGATGCGTCTTCTGCCAAACGGTGCTTCTCTCTCTGAGCAGCGAAATAATGAATATTAGCATTAATTGCTGCCAGTCCTTGCTTTGAGGGATCTCCCTGGCTCTCGGGTTTCGGTTAGCTTCTGTTGAGGAGAGTTGTGGGTTGCACATTGTGACGGTTGATCTGTCCTGCTTTCCAACATGCATTACAGACGGTCCTTGATTTACAACACAATTAACCCCAACATTTCCCTTGGCTAAGCGAGACAGCCATTAAGCAAGGCTTGGCCCATTTTACTGCCTTCCTTGCCAATGTTGTTAAGTGAATCCCTGTCATTGTTAAGTTAGTCACACAGTTCCTTTTGGGGTCTTTCCATGGGAACGGAGAGCCTGGCTTGAGAGGCACCACGAGTTGGTCTAGATGGCCAGTGGATGGTCACCCCAGGGAGTGCTCCAGGCCAGAATTTTCCACATCACACAAAAAGTAGAACAACAGGATTGCAAGCGACCTTGAAGGTCTTCTAATCCAACCCCCTCCTCAAACAGGAGGCCGTGTATCCCAGTAGGCTTTCCAGAAGAGAGTGGACCAGCCATTTATCTGGAATGGTATAAGGTCTCCTGCTTGAGCAAGGGGGTAGACTAGAAGACCTCCGAGGTCCCTTCCAACCCTTCCCTGGTTTGGTTCTGTTCTGTTCTTTCTAATCTGTTTTATATTCTGCATTCTATTCTATTCTGTTCCATTCCTTTCTGTCCTGTCCTGTATCCTGTTCTGGTTCAGAAATCCAGCCCTCTCCTTCAGGGCTTCCAGCAGCTGTGGAGGCCTCCTTCGGCATCCCGAGGCAGTTTAGCTTCTCTGCTCTGAAGAGAGCTTCCTTCCAAGGACCCGAATCCAACTCCCCGGGGGGGTTGGACAAAGTGCCTCCCCCAGTAATGGCTTGGCGGTCAGCCCGTGGGTTAATGCACCAGTGGCTGATCTATATAAGTAAAGGCAATTTAGTTAATTTCTCTTTCATCTTTAATTTCCTCCATGTTAAGCTAACAAGATTATATAACTGCTCAAGAGGGACCAGACCCCCTGGGGGGGGGGGTTTGTGAGAAGGGGGAGGAAGAGGAGGAAGAGGTAGAGGAAGACAGTGAGAAGGACGGTGGACTCCTTGGTGTTCTCTGAGCTTGGTGGCTTCTTGTGGACATTTCATGACCCAACTGGGTTACATCATCAGTGCGAGAAGGTGGTGGGGTTTGCAGAGAGGAGGAGGAGGAGGAGGAGGACTGTGGGGGTCTTGTGGACAATTCACGGCCCAGCTGGAGGGCCCCAACCCTTCTGGTGAGGTGAGGACGGAGGTTCAGGAGGTTGGTTGGTCCGTCAGCCAAGAGAGGTCCTCCCTCCCTTCTTCTTCTCACCTGCCGCAGACCCCCCACTCACGGCCTCCGAGGCCTTGCTTTCTCCCCAGACGGGGGGAGAGAGAGAGCAAATCACATCTCCCTTTGACAACAGGGGCAGGACAAAAAGCAAACAAAGAGAAATACTGTTGTCTCTTCCCCTTCTCCCCTTATTAAAACTGGGATCCTGATCTTCCTTTGCAGAAGGATAGCCACCCGTCACCATAGCAACCCTTCCTCCTCTCCGGCTTTAAAACCACCACGTTTCCTTTGCCCCAGCTTTGGCGTTTGCTCCCCACACAAACAGAAACATTTCTTTTTTCCAGAAAAGCCCTTGAAAGTATTTCAGCGTGACTAAGGAACCCGCAAGGCTTAGGACAGCCCCCCAATTTTACTCCTTGGCTCCCAAGACGGGCTGCCCCCTTCCAGGTGTGGCCTCCCCAAGGCCTTATCAAGGGGCAGCAACCCTTGCCTTGCCTTGAGGCTGGGCTGCTGCCTTCCCAGGCTCTTTGGGTCCCTCCCTTGCAGATGCTGGGGGGTTATATACCCAAGTCAGCCTCTGACCAAACCGTCTCCGCCTGTCAAGGCGAGGCCGGGCGCTGATAAGGAACATGGGATATTTAGGGAGACGTGGCAGAAACGGGGTGCTAATAGACACGTTATGAGAGGGTTTATGGGGAATGGAAGAGGCCATTGAAGAGCAGTAATTGCTTATTATCAGGCAGCGTCTGATGAGAGACAAGGCGAGGAAGCCGGCTGATCCGGTGGGATTCCTGTCTGGGAGTTGAGTGGATCCTCTCTGCTGGGAAGGGAAGGGGCTTCTCCTGCGCCTGGGGGGACACAGACTGGTAGGGAGGACCTAGGTCGGGGGTGTTGCAGTTTGCATGCATTATACAATGACGATGCAAACAGCACCCGTGATACAGAATCATACAATTAAAGGGCTGGATGGGACCTTGGAGGTCTTCAAGTCCAACCCCCTGCTCACTGGACCTTGTCCCATTCCAGACAAATGGCTCTCCAGTCTCTTCTGGAAAGCCTCCAGTGATGGAGCATCTACAACTTCTGGAGGGAAGCCGTTGCACTGCTGGATCGTTCTCACTGTTGTGAAATTTCTCCTTCATTCTTGGTCGATGAGTTTCCATCCGCCGCTTCTTGCCCTGCTTTGTTCTGGTCCTTTGTATCTCCAAAGGAAACCCCCCCCCCCGCCTTCTTTGTGGCAGCCCCCACCCCCAAATATTACAGCACTGCTATCATGTTCCCCAGCCCCAGTCCTTCTTCTCCTTAAAGTAGACGTACCCGGTTCCCTAATCCCTCTTCCCAAAAAGGAAGGAGAATTGCGGGGACAGGTGGGGAAACAGCTGCTAGGAAGAAAAAGGGTGGATTTTTAGGAACAGGGATGGTTGACTGCCAGAATGCGAGGAAGAAAGAAAAAGCACTTGCCAGTTCTTCCAACTCCAACTGCCTCCAACTCCTTTTCCTTTCAACCCTGGCCACGTGTCACTTAAAAATGCTCCACCTTGGAGTGAATTAACCCAGAAGGGAAGCATAATCTCTGCCCTCGGTTGCACCCACCTTAAGCTCCATCATTCTTTCAGTGTTAGAAAGGGATGGGTTTTGCAGGGAGGAGGAGGAGGAAGAGAGAGAAGAGGGAGAAGGGAGGAAGGAAGGAAATTCTTAGAAGGGGTGGGTTTTGCAGAGAGGAGGAGGAGGAGAAAGAGAAGGAAGGAGCAGGAATTTTCAACAATTCCAAGTTTTGCTCAGTTCTTGTAAGTCCTCAGATGCCTTCCCCCTCCTTCCAAATTGTTATCCTCCCATCTACAAGGCACACCACAGCCAGAGGCCACCCTGATATCCAGCATTCTTGGTTTTCAGATTCCTATAAGACTTTCAAAATTAGCCAGGATACCACTGGGGTGTTTGAACCCAGGACAGTCCCTTTCCCACAACGTAAACAATTTTAAATTTCTAGATTGAACCAAATAAACCCCCATCCAAGGGCAAAACAGCAACATGGGGAGCTGAGTTTTTTCTCTCCTAACGATAGAAATGTTTCCCCCGAGAATGCAGGCAGGGAAGATCCTCATTAAGCTCCCGTTTCCAGATTTGGTTGATTTCACACAAACATCATCGCTGTTTGCAGGCAACACTTAATGTATGTATTTTTAAAAGGATGACTCTGTGTCACACGGGCCGAATCCCAGACTCAGATCCCAATCTGATCTCCAAACACAAAGCTTGGTGAATGAGTCAGCCATCAGAGCCACCTGACAATTGGTGGGAAAAGGAAGCACATCCTGACAGCAGGAGAAGGGGGAAGAAGGACCACCAGAGCACCATTTTTGGACTCACAAGGTGGCCATCTCTTCACTGGGAAGGTTTTTAGAGGTTCTCCATCATGAAGCTCATGGCCGTCTGAGAGAGACTTCTTTGGCGTTGGTCTCAAGGTGACATCTCAAGGTTTAGAAGTTCTCCAATCAGGGAACTCATGGGAATGTTAGAACAGACTTCTTTGCCATTGGTTTCAAGGTTCTTTTCAATCTCTCCGCCAAGAAAGTTTTTAGAGGTTCTCCATTATGGTGTCTCTGGAGCTCATTGATATGTTAGAAGAGACTTTTTTGGGCAGTTGGTCATGACCTCTGTCCACCAAGCAGGTTGAGAAGTTCTCCAATCATGGTGTCCTTGGGTATGTGAAAAGGAATGTCTTTGGGGTTGGTCTCAAGGTGAGCATCACTCCACCAAGAAGATTTTTAGAAGTTCTCCAATCATGGAGCTCATGGCCCTGTTAGGAGAGCCTTCTTTGGGGTTCTTCTCAAGGTGAGAGTTACTCCAGCGAGAAGGTTTTAGGGAAGGTTCTCCATCATGGTGTCTTTGGAGCCTCACAGGTACCTTAGAAGAGACTTGTTTGAAGACCGGAGACCAGGGAGAGAGTAGAACTGGATGATGGCATGGAAGACGGAAGGTGTTTGTGTCTTCAGGCCCCCCACTGCTGTCTCACATCCATCAATTCCTTCTGTTTTGTCCTTGCTGGGAGAGCATCACTTGCTGGGAGCAGAACAGCCAAAGAGCCTCCGATGTCTTCTTCATTCATCAGCTGAGCTTTGTTTGTTCAGATCTCTCTATCTCTAGGTCAAGTTTCAGAAGAAGACCTGAGAAAACAAACCTTGTTTATATACATACATACAAACATACAAACATACATACATACATACATACATATATATATATATATATTTGTTGTTTTTTTTAAGTTTTCGCGGGTACTTACATGTGTGCTGTTCAGCTTCCTTCGGGTATTATCCCACGTCATTGTAGTTGTGCTTTCAAAGTTGTAGCAACGTTTCCGCAGAATCTCATCTGCCATCCTCAGGCTTCTGTATTGAGTTTGTATATATAATACATACACACACACACACACTGCAGGAAAAAAACCCTGAAATTCTGAGACCGGCAGAGAAATCGGAAGGAGGAAGCTCTCGCAATCCCTTCCCTGTTGTGTTTCTGAAATTGCATCCACTAATGCTTTCCTCTTTAAGTGTTTCTCATTATACAGATCAGGTTTTTAATACCTGGATATTGGAAAGAAGGAATGTCAGCCTCCCACACAAGGCACACCGGTGTCAGGACAACGTTGTGTAAATAAAGCCAATTATACTGGTGAGAAAAGTAAGGTTGTATACTCAGGCAGGGGAAAAAACCCCAAACGTGCAGGTATAGGATAGGTGAAACCCTGGCTCAAAAGCAGTACCTGCAAGAGGGATCTTGGGAGTCCTTAACCTAACACTTAAATATGAGCCAGCCGTGTGCAGCAGCTGCCTAAAAGGCCAATGCAATCCTTGCTTGCATTAACAGAAGGAAGTATTAGTGCCACTTAAGACCTTGGCAGCAGCACCTTTGATTCGGTTTTTTTGATTCAGTTTCTTTGAATCAGTTTTGCTCACCACAAAATAAAAAAGATGTTGAGACTCTAGAAAGAGAGCAGAGAAGAGCAGAAAAGATCATTAGGAGACTGGAGGCGAAAACATTCGAAGAATGGTTGCAGGACTTGGGGATGTCTCGTTTTACAAAAAGTAGGACCAGGGGAGACATGGCAGCTTCTTCCAATATTTGAGGGGCTGCCATAATGTAGAGCGGGGTCAACTTATTCTCTAAAGCACCAGAGAGACAAGAAACCATGGATGGAAACTATTCAAGGAGAGAAGCAACCTGGAATTAAGGAGAAAATTCCTAACATTGAGGACAACGAACCAGTGGAACTGCTGGCCACCAGAAGTTGTGGGTAATCTGTCACTGGAGGTTTCAAAGAAGTGTGGACAGCCACGTGTCTGAAATGGTCTAGGCCTAGGGTCTCCTGGTTGAGCATGGGGTTGGACTACATGGCCTCCAAGGTCCCTTCCAACATTATGCTGTAAGAAAACCACGTTGGTCTTCTGTGTGACCCCATTCTTGGGGAAGGGTCTGGCTAGAGGATCTTGCTTAGGGCAGAATAGAAGCTCTTGGGGAGGGTCTGATGCGAGGGTGAATTAGAAGGGCGATAGGTTGACCACAGCAAACACGGCCATTATTTTTCTTGCATTTGCTTGCTTAAGCGACGCTGAATGTGCTGAGTATGTCATCGTTTTGTCACCTTCTCTATGGCATCTTGGCTGGAATTGGGGGGAAATGGGGCAAGCGCTGGCACTTTGTGGGTCTCCACTTTCTCCCAACAGATTGAGGGGGCTGGAAATCGGATTATTGCTGAGCTAAAGGCTCTTGTTGGCGGGATGATGACGGAAATATGTCACCGGAAGGTGATTTGGTTGGTTTCTTCCTAACGGAATCAAGTTTGTGAAACTCAGATCAGGAGGGCTGATGGAATGGGCACTTCAAACTGGATGGGCACAAATTAATTTGGAAGATAATAGATACACACAGAGAGAGAGAGAGAGAGAGAGAGAGAGAGAGAGAGAGAGAGGATACTGTAGAAAGAGGCAGATAGAGATGAGAAAGGTATAGCTAGACTAGATAGATAGATAGATTCGATAAGATAGACAGATAGACAGACAGATATAAAGATGATGGATAGATATAGCTAGATTAGATAACTAGACGAGATAGATAGCTGGAGATAGATAAATAGACAGACAGACATACAGTTATAGAGATATAACTATGGTACATAGATAGAAAAACCTTTGCCCCAAACTTCTGGTCCTCAGTGGCATGTTCAGCCTCTCTTCCCCCCCCCCCCCACTTTCTCCCTTTCCTTCTCCCTCAAGTGTGTTGCATGTCAGGCTGTGACAGATTTATTTACTGAAAGAGGGGGGAGCAAATGCATCTCTTCTCCTTTGTTTGCTTGGGCTAATTGACGCTTTCTATTCATAGCTGATGAGCCTTTCCTGGATTGTGCTCACAAACAACACATTTGCATAAAGCTGAACCCAAGGGTAACTCTTAACAGGGGTGTGTGTCTGTGGACAAAAGGCCATTTCTTCCTTAAACAGGAAGTTCCTGGAGAGAAGGAAATGCCAATTTGCTGGAACGCCAATTTTCTGCCAGGCTGCCCTTTCTATCCATAGTTCCTGATTCTTTCCTCTCTCTTTCTCATCTTCCAAATCTATCTATCTATCTATCTATCTATCTATCTATCTATCTATCTATCTATCTATCTATCTATCTATCTATCT
>BLBF01000057.1:578297-592544 GCA_015471245.1 Laticauda colubrina
TCCTTCCTTCCTTCCTTCCTTCCTTCCTTCCTTCCTTCCTTCCTTCCATATATAAGCTGCCCCAACTTACCCCAAAGTAACTCTGGCTAGCCTGTAAATTTTGCAAATAATTCTAAAAGATTTATAAGCCCTTCCCCTCTTCCCCTTCCCCTCCTCCCTTTCTCCTTCCTTATTTTCCTGTGACCTTCATTCGTCGCCCCCCCCCCTCCGTCTATTTCTCTATATTATATTTGGAGAAACGAATAAAACGGGCGACCCTTGTGTAGCTCCTGCGTCCCTTGGAGCGAGTCCTCTCGACAGTCGATTCTGGAGTTGTATCTTTGCAATCGATCGATCGATCAGGGAAGAGACACGTGTGATTAAGTGTTGCGTCATTTTTTTGCAGTATTTTCTCCCCGGTGCTCTGAGCCACTGCGCTGTTAACCAGGGATTGTGTGTAATATCAATACAGCTTCCCACATCTGGGGATCTTTTTCTTTCTTTGTCTGTTTATTTACATCCTGTATTATTTGCAGAAGGAGAGACACAGCCAGGAGCAGAGAAACTCTGGCAAGACCAAGCCAGGATTCCCTGGGCCTTTATTGTCTCCCAGTGCAATGTTCCATGTTTCCCCCAAAGCTATGAAGAGCAGGAGAGCAATGCAAATGTTTAGATTTGGTTTTGTTTTTTTAAAGATGGGGCTGACAGAATGACAAAATAACAGAATAGCAGAGTTGGAAGGGACCTTGGAGGTCTTCTAGTCCAACCCTCCCATTCAAGCAGCAGAATAAAAGAATAATGGAAAAAGGGAGTTGGAAGGGACTCGGGGGGGGGGGTTGGTGGAGTCCTCTTATTTCCTGCTACTAAATGAGACAATTGTTAGGTGAGTTTTGTCCCACTTTACAAACTTCTGTTAAGTGAATCACTGCAGTTGTTAGGTTGGTAACTGTTGCTAAGCGGATCCGGCTGCCACATGGTGTTTGTTTGTCAGTGTGACACTGCAACTGTCGTAAATATGAACCACTCAGGAATTTGATCAGGGGATGCTGCGACGGTCATAAGTGGGGGGAAACGTTACTAAGTCCCTGTTTCCAGCACCGTCATAAATCTGAACGTCCACTAAACGAGTGCTTGTAAGCCAAGGCCCTCTCTATACCTATCGCCAAAGGAGGGGGGGAAACCCAGTTAAAAATGGCAGCTGCAAAAACCCACATTTTTTGTCAACGAGCCGTGAGAAGAAAAAAAAACCCACCAGTTTCCAGACAGGAGCAAAATTTGCCGGGAGCCGAAGGAAGGAAATGAAAGACACACCAGGCGTTGCGTCTTCTTCCCTTTTGTTATTAATGGGAGCGGCCCCACAATTTACCGTCCATGATCAGAACGATATTTAAGGCCCCCGAAATGCCGGGCGATATTTCACAGCCGTTCGTGTCCTCCAGCAGAGTCTTTCTATCTCTCATTTCTCTCGGCTCTGACACGTTCCCCCCTTTTTTCCCCTCCCTCCTCCCCCTCTTGCCCACAGACGTCAAAAATCTGCCTCGGCACCTCTGGGCAGCCTTCAAATTGAGCCCCGGTTGGAGAGATGCTATTTTGGGCCAAATTGGGCATCCTAAAATTAGAACTGTCCCCCCCCCCCCCGCGCCCGTTTCCTCCCCCTCCGCTCCTCGGTTCGGTTTTATTTAATTTTTATTTTTCAGTCCAAAATTCAAATCTGGGCAGCAGAGGCTGGATGCCAAGGAGAAGAAGTGACCCTTGGGGATTTGTGTTTTGCAAATGATGGAGGCTGAGAAAATGATTGCCCTTGACGGAGGTTTGGTCGGGGAGTTCAAAGCTGAATGATGAGTTGGAAGGGGGCTCAGAGGTCATCTTCTCCAACCCCCTGTTCAAGCAGGAGAGCCTATATACCATCCCAGCGAAATGGCTGCCCAATCTCTTCTTGGAAACCTCCACTGATGGAGCACCCACAACTTCTGGAGGGAAGTTAATTGATTTATTGATCTGAGATGATAGAGGAACAGAGTTGGAAGGGACCCTGGAGGTCTACTAGTCCACCCAGAACGTCTGGAGGCAATTAATTAATTCCACTGATTAATTGTCCTCATTGCCAGGAAATCTCCTTCTTTTGAGTATGGATCTCAGAATACAGGATGGCAGAGTTGGAAGGGAGGTCTTCAAGTCCAACTCCCTGTCTCGTGCAGGAGACCTTCTAGCATCCCAGTCCAAGGGCTGTACAGTTTCCTCTTAAAAGCTTCCAGTGTTGGAGCACCCACAGCATCTGGTGGCAAGCAGTTCCACTGCTTAATTGTTCTCATTATCAAGAATTTTCTCCTTAGTTCCAGGTTGCTTCTCTCCTTGGTTAGCTTCCATTCTTCGCTTCTTGTCCAGCCTCCTGGGGCTTTGCAGAATAAGTCGACCCCTCTTCTTCGGGGCAGCCCCTCAAATACTGGAAGATGCTGTCCTATCACCCCTAGCCAAACCCAATTCCTGCAGCTGTTCTTTGTATGTTTTAGCCTCCAGCCCCCTCATCCTCTCTGTTGCTCTTCCTTGCCCCCTTTCTAGGGCTCCTTCTCCCTGGTTCTTCTGCATTTGTCCGATAGCAAAAAGTGTCATCACAAATGAGGATTATTGCATGGATAAAGACCAAGGTATGGTTGTGGCATCTCTAGATAAGCTGGAGGGGGGGTTAAATCCAATTAAAATCCCCCCTTTCTTTGCTTTAAGTCTGGCCAAGGAAGCCCATCTCTGTCGCAGGCCAGGGGCCAGTTTCAAACCCCAATTTTATCCTACTTTGGTCCCAAGTTCAGCCGAGAGAGAGCGTGGAGTCTACGACCCACTAATCAGTTTATACAAGCTCTGAGCAAGGGTAACTAAAACATTACCTTTATGGTACAAGCTCTGGAAGAGCAAAAGTCTTTGAAAAACTACAAGAGGAAGTTACGACTCGTACTGATATTAATACACGGCTTGGTGATGGATTAAAATATAGCAGAGGCTGCTACTCCCAGAGTAATAAAATAGGATAAAATACGATCCAGTGGAAGCTGAACTGAGAATAAAAATGAAAATGATAAAAGATGATTGCATACAAATAGGTTGCTCACAATAAAAGTGATAACCAGGTGACTGAAAATGAAATTTAATAGGCAGCAGTGTCTCCCTGCAAATATATAAACCAGAGTTTGTTTCTTAATTCTTAGCAAATTGTGCTCAGCCTTACCTAAATGACAGGGAAGATAAGATTGCCATTAAAGGTGACTTGGTAAAGATTTACAGGTAGTCCTCAATATATGGCCACAATGTGGACAAGAAGCAACGGATGGAGGCTAATCAAGGAGAGAAGCAACCTAGAACTAAGAAGAAATTTCCTGACTGGGAGGACAATCAATCGGTAGAACAGGAGTTGCCTTCAGAAGTTGTGGGAGCTTCATCACTGGAAGCTTTTAAGAAGAGACTGGACTACCATTTGTCTGGAAAGGTCTAGGTCACCTGCTCGAGCTGAGGGTTGGACTAGAAGACCTCCAAGATCCTTTCCAACCCTAGGATTCTACGATTCTGTCTTTCTGAGCTTGTGGTTATTCATAGCAAAGACGGTCTCGGGATCTGACCATGGAAGTAGACGCCGGGGCCTACCTCCATACCTTTCCTGTTGCTCTTCCTTGGATCTCAACCGTTGGATCCGTGGAGACCCAACAGATTGCTCCATATCAGACTCCGGCTGATCCCTGTGGACTTGAGGTTTAAAATATTAAAATGTTTAAAATAAGACAAACACAGTCCTGGCAGCCACACTTTGTCTTCTGGTCTGCAGGGCCCCCCTTCCATCCATCCATCCAGCCCTAAATTGCTGGCTTGCCAAGGAGAAGGTCACCAATCTCCCCAGACGCCCAACTGGCTTTATTTCAAGACCACCAAGAAACCTCGGACGATGCCTGTCTTGTTAAGGTGATATATTGGTTTTTCTCTGCCTGAGATCTGGCTGCATCTCTCCTTCTGCAAGCATCCTCGAATTACGACCACAATGGAACCCAACTCATCCATTGGCTAAGCGGGACAGGTGTTAAGTGAGTTTTGTCCCCTTTAATGACCTTTCTGGCCATGGCTGCAGTTCTTCAATTGGGAACACAGGTTGTTCAGGGAATCTGGCTTCCTTCATGTCCGACCCCCATGGACATCTGGGAGAACGACTGGCCTCCAGAGGTTGCCCACACTTTGATGGAGTCAGATGAAGAGGCCGACAAAGACTTTGGAGACGCACAGATCATCCAGAATCAGCCGTTGTCGGGCGAGGGAGCCGGTGCGGGAGAAGCCAGAGAGGAAATTGAAAAGCATCTTGATGGGTGAGAGCAGAGGATGGAAAGGAAGGAGAAGGAAGGAGAAGGAAGGGAAGGGAAGGGAAGGGAAGGGAAGGGAAAGGAAAGGAAAGGAAAGGAAAGGAAAGGAAAGGAGAGGAAAGGAAAGGAAAGGAAAGGAAAGGAGAAAAAAGAAAAGAGAAGGGAAGGTTAACAACCTAGCAAGGAAAGTCGTAAAACACACTCCCACATCCACACAAACACGAAACCCCTCCTTGCTCCCTTCTGCCCAGATGTAATTTTGACCGAGAAACTGGGCGCTGGGTTCAAAACCCTCCAGTGACTTTCTACGGCTGCAAAATCTGCAGCTGGCTAACAAGCGGAAGCTTAACAACAGCTGTGTGTGTGTGTTTTAAATCACGGCCTCCGATTGAGGAGCGAAACACCAGCGTGCTCACTCGCCTGAACTAACTTTAGACAGATCCACACATCTGTCCTTGCGGCTGCTAAGCAACCGAGCCCAAAGTGCTTAGCTTTGAAAAGTCTCGATTTGAATTCCTTTGTGTGCAGCCAGATTTGTGATGCTAAATTAAGGTTGCCACCTTCCCACCTCCCCATATCGCCCCCCCCCCCCAAACTGGGCCCATTCTCTGCAGCAGGCAGGGAGAACAACATAGCAAGCCAACACTGGTTCCTTTCCTTTGAAAAGCTGAAATCACAGAAGAGAATAACAAAGAGTTGGAAGGGACCTCGGAGGTCTTCTAGTCCAACCCCTTGCTCAGACAGGAAATCCTACACCACTTCACACATATGGTTATCCACTCTCTTCTTAAAAACTTCCAGTGTTGGAGAATTCACAACTTCTGGAAGCCAGCTGTTCCACTGGTTAATTGTCCTCACTGTTAATAAATTTCTCAGGTCAGTTCCAGGTTGCTTCTCTCCTTGGTTAGTTGCCATCCATTGTTTCTTGTCCTGCCTTCAGGGGCTTTGCAGAATAGGTTGACCCCCCTCTTCTTTGGGGCAGCCCCTCAAATACTGGAAGATGCTATCATGCCGCCCCCCCCCCACCCGACCCTTCTTTTCTCTCGACTGGCCATACCCACTTCCTGCAACTGTTCTTTATAAGTTTTATAATCCCGATCCCTGATCCTCTTTGTTGCTCTTCTCTGCACTCTTTCCAGAGTCTCAACATCTTTTGGCAATCAAAACTGGATGCAGTATCCCAAGTGTGGTCTCACCAAGGCCTTGTAAAGTGGTATTAACACTTCACGTGGTCTTGATTCTGTCCCCCTGTTAATGCAGCCTAGGATCGCATTGGCCTTTTGCGTTGCTGCCACACACGGCTGGCTCCCATTGAAGGGATCATCCACGAGGACTCCAAGATCCCTCCCAGTCATGGCTGTTGAGCCAGGTGGGATTCGGCCGGTTCTGACCAGTCCTGGAGAACCGGTAGTGGACATTTTGAGAACCGGCCAACCCCGCCTCTTCTCTGCCTCCCATTGAGTCCCAGCTGATCGGCTGGGTCTTCTTTGGTTGCCCTGCACAGGAGAACAGAGCTGGAAAGCAGGTTCGTGGGGTGGGGAGGGAAGGGATTTTGCAGCACCCTTCCCCTGCCAGGCCCACCAAGCCACGCCCACTGAACTGGTAGCAATTTTTCTTTTGAATTCTGCCACTGCTATACCTGTGCATTTTGTTTTTTCTTGCCTCAGTGTAGAACCTTACTTTCCTCACCATCCAATTTCATTTCTGTCAGTTAGGGCCCAACGCTCAAGTCCGTTGCCATCCTTCTTTTATCTGGAGCCTCTTTTCTGCCAGCTTTGTGCCAATCCGATGGTTTCCCCTCCCACACCTGGCTTGCGACAAGCAAAATTCACCTTATTTTCCAAGCTGAACCCCAGAAGGGCTTTTGCCATGAGCAAAGAGTCCTCGACTTACGACCACAGTCGGGAGCAGAATGTCAATGGGGGTTGTTAAGCAAGTCATCGGATCTAGTCAGGCGGGAATCAAAATGACAATTCCGGTGGGATCAGGAGGTTCAAATGAGTTCAAATGAATTGGCGTAGGAAGGAATTAGCAATTCAGTTTTAAAAAACTCCATTCCTTCCTGTAATTTCCATCTGACCTAACGATGTCGGGGCGCGGAGAAGGGCTAAATGGCTAATTAGAAGCCATTAGTTATCCTGGCTAATGTGGAGTTTGAAAGTGGGTCTGGTAAGTTTTCCCATCAAAATGAAACTTGGTGATGGAATAGACTTTGGAGATCATCTAGTCCAACCCCCTGCTCAAGCAGGAGACCTTTGACCATTCTTGATGGAAAATTAGGAATAAACTCTCCCAGGCCCCATCATGCTTATGCTCTTCTATCCCTCACTTAGGGGCCCCATGGAGCCAGTTAGAAGATCCTATCTACCTCTGGCATGTCCGAGCAAGGAAGATTCACAGGGAATTTTATTAACCAGATCTAATGCCAGGAGGAAAAGATTTGAATTCATGAGAGGCTTGTCTGAAATGGCATAAGGTCTCCTTCTTGAGCAGGACTAGGAGACCCCTGAGGTCCCTCCCAGCCCTGTGATTCTATGTTCTAAATCCATGAAATTTCCAGCCTTCACTTTTGAATGAGCCTCTGTGCATTGTTTGATTTTGCTGAGGATGGATGGATGGACAGACAGCTTCCCTCCAGAAGTTGGGGTTTCTCCATCGCTGGAGGTCTTCAAGAAAAGGCTGGAGTGGACAGCCACTTGTCTGGGATGGTCTAGGGTCTCCTGCTTCGGCAGGGGGCTGGACTAGAAGACCTCTGAGGTCTCTTCCAGCCCTGGCCTTCTACAATCCTACGAATCCCCCTGCCTGGCGGTTGCATTTTCCCCTCCGTTCATGGTTGTCAGACCGAGTCAGGCAGAGCGAGAGGGGAGCTTTCGCAAGAGTGAACTTGCTTTCTTCCTCTCTAATTAAACTTGTCGTGGGATTAGCGTCAAACGAAGTGGAGAAAAGCATGCTACAATTTGCAGCTGTTTGGAAAAACCACAATGGTTGTGGCTCACAAGACCCACAATTGAGAACCTTCCCAGAACCTCCCTTCTTGACATGGATGCCATGCAGTATGTCTGGCGTGCTTAATTCTAAAATAATTCAGGATAACAGGGTTGGAAGGGACCCCAGAGGTTGTCTAGTCCAACCCCCTGCTCACTCAGGAGACCTCTTTATTCCATGCTGGCCCAATGGGCTGCCCTGTGCCATGGTCACTTCCAATGTGGTCACAAAAATGAACGGTGGCAAGTCAAGAACTCCCTGGACTTATGACTGATGATGATGATGATGATGATTATTCTGCCCCGTCTGTGAACTAACGATGCATGAATGTAACAATGCAAAAAAAAAAGCCCAAAGAAGGGATTCGCCTCCACTGTGAGGTAGACTGCTCTTGTCCGGGGAGGCTCAATTTTGGTACTGGGAGGCGATCGGAAAGTCGGGGAGGAAGAGGAGGCGCGAACCTTGTCCGAGACCATACATGATTCGAGATCCTTCGGCTTCCCCACTGTCAAAATGACTCCCGAGGGGACCGGCCATCCTGGTGCCCCCGCTCACTCAGAACTGCTGTGCCATCCTAAACAGCTCCTTGGCAACCGTATCCAGGAGAGCATCCCTTCCTTGCCGCCCACGGGGGAGAAAAATTCTTTGGGAGAGACTTCTGTCTGGAAGGGTTGAGAAACCAGGATTGGCAGCCTTCCCCAGCACCCACGTTCGGCTGGGGCGGCAGGAATGGGACAAAAGGTTGCGGGGTGTGTGTGTGTGTGGCAACCCCATGGACTGGAACAGGGAGCCCCATTCAGGGCAGGAAGAAAAAGAGACAATTGTTGCGGGGAAACTTCCACTCTTAGAAATTATACATAACGCCGGGCGGACTTAGCAGCTTCCTGCCTCTCTTTGAGACAGAGAGAATATCCAAAGTTTGTACGAGAATTGGGAGGATTACGTTAGCAAGGAGGGAGAAGAAGCATTTTGCACATGCTCAGAGGCTATGAGAAAGAAAAGAGAGAGAAAGAGAGACAGAAAGAGGCGGGGAGAGAGAGATGATAAATACAGAAAGAAAAAGAAGGAAAGAAAGAAAGAAAGAAGAGAGAGAGAGAGAGAAATCCTTCCCTTTTAGCCTTTCTGGGGGATACATGAAACACAGGTAGTCCTCAGCGTATGGACCCCAAACTTCTGTTGTTAAGCAAGAGGTTCAAATGGTGGCTTGAAGCGCATCCTGGCCTGTGCCAGCCACCTCTTTCATTGAGGGGGTTCAGGAGAGTCGGGGTGATGCCACGGGAGCCCCCCAATCCCTAGCCAGGCATTGCAATCCAGGAGAGGGAAGATAAAAGGGACAGGTGAGGTAAGCCCAGATTTAAATATTTAGCACTCTTCCTGGGAGGTGTGAGGTTAGTCATTTTGCCATCACTTCCGACACTTCAGGATCGCCAGAAAGTCAAGGTGGTGGTGACTTTATTTTAGTAGCAAACCCAGTTTGTGCAACCCTGAAGTAACCTGGCAATGTGAGTTCACGTGGTCTGCTGAACCTCAAAGGGGCTGCAGAGATTCAAAGGGGGCGGCTCCAGTCGGACTCTGTTGGCCCCACGCCAAAGGGGTGAATTTTCCCCCTCTCTGAATGTATATCTCTAGATGTAGAGGGTAGCTGCAGATAGTGGTTTGTTGGTCCAAGCCATGTTTTGTCCAACTTGGTCACCTGAAGGTGGATGGACTTGGACTCCCAGAATTCCCAAGGAAGGGAGGAAGGAAAAAAAGAGGAAAGGAAGGAAGGAAGGTAAAGGAGGCAGGGAGGGAGGGGGGAAGAAGGAAAGACAGAAAGAAGATGCAAGAAAGGGAAGGAGGGAGGGAAAGAAAGATATGGAGAGATCGAAGGAAGGAAGGATCAATATCAACAACCCCCTGCCTAAATATTAAAAATCCAAAGGAGGGAGAAGGAATTCACAAAGGGCTTGAAGAGCCCTGGACTTTCCCGGAAAGGGCTGGGAAAATATATATGTGTGTATTTAAATGCCCAGGAACACTGAAAATTGCCATAAAACTTCTGGGCCTCTTCCAACATATAAAATAAACAGAGCTGACGTATTTATTGCATTCTATATTATTTATGCCCTGCTTTGAGAGGCAGGGAGTTTTATTTTTGAGGTGATGCGGCTATAAACTCACCTCCTGCATCCCTCCAAAATAAAAGCAGATTTTCTTCACTTTGGAGCTACTTTTCCCATCTGAAGGAGCCATTTCTGAGGACTTGAGATGAGCAGATGCCTCTTCACTTTGGAACTGGCTTCATTTGTTGGCCCAAAACGTTGTTTTTCTCCCTTTCTGTCTGTCTGTGGGATCCCCGAAGGGTTTTCTTCTCCAAACCTTCCCTGAAAGGCGTTTCAAAGCCCCCTTTGCTGACTGCGGCTCCATTCAAAAAAAAAAAAAAAGCAACAACCATTGCAAACTGTTGTTGTTGTTTTGCTGGGACTAACCAAGATGGCAACCCTGGAAATCTGGAAACTTTTGAGTTGCAACTGGACTGGAACAAACAGTGAAGAGAGCGATCAAATTTGACAGCTTTAAGACGGGTGGACTTCAACTCCCAGAATTCCCCAGCCATCTTCCTCCTTCCCCCCCTTCTTCTGTCCTCTCTTTCTCCTCCCTTCCTTCCCCTCCTTTCTCCTTCCTTCCTTTATTCTCCTCCCTCCCTCTCAACCTCTCTTCTTTCCTTCCTTCTTCTATCTTTCTCCTTCCCTCGCTGCCTTCCTTCTATTCCCCCCTTCCTTCCTCCCTTCTTCCCTCCTTTCCTTCCTTCTTCCTTCTATCTCCTTCCTTCCCTCACTGTCTTCCTTCTATCCTCCTTTTCCTCCCTCCCTCCCTCCCTTCTGTTCACTCTTTCTCCTCCCTTCTTTCCCCTCCTTTCCCCTTCCTTCCTTTATTCTCCTCCCTCCCTCCCTCCCTCCCTTCTTCCCAACCTTCCCTCTCTTTGTCCCTTCTTTCCTTCCTTCTTCTATCTTTCTCCTTCCTTCTTCCCTCACTGCTTTCCTTCTATCCTCCCCTTCCTTCCTTCCTTCCTTTCTCCCTCCCTCCTTTCCTTCCTTCCTTCTTCCTTCTATCTTTCTCCTTCCTTCCTTCCTTCCTTCCTTCTTCCCTCACGGTCTTTCTTGTACCCCCCCTCTTCCTTCCTTCCTCCCTCCCTCCCTCCTTCCCTGGGGAATCCTGGGAGTTAAAGTCCATCCATCTTAAAGTGCCCATGTTTGGTGGGGGGGGGGGTGACTCAGACCATCCAAAAGTACCCATGTGGCTGAGTTTGGCCCTGAGGAGGACCAAATCACTTACCCCTTCCTTCAAAAGTGCTCGGCGTAAAGTTCCCGTCACAAATCTTCCTCTTTTCCAACCCCGGGCAGCTTTGATAAGACCTCGTGTTGACCTTGGAGTACTTTCAGAGGACTCTCCCACCCATCACCCCCAGCGCCCTCCAAGCGCCCACCGGATTATCAGCCCTAGTGGACCCAAAGAGCAGCATTAATCCTGGTGACCTGGGAAGACCCAGCGGCATTAGCTGCACGAAATAAATTTAGCATTAATTCAATGTCACCTACCAGTTAGCGCCAGGCAGGCAGCTGTGCCCAATAACCATGGGCAAGCTTGGCTGGCAAACCGTAGTTTAAATAAACCCTGGTTTAGCCCAGCAAAGAGGCTGTTCGAATGCTCTGGGCTCCAGGTGCGTCTGAAATCAACCCCTTCTTCTTTCTGCCCCCTCCTCCCTTTGAAACCTCTCCCCCTCCCTCCTTCCAGCATCCCCAGCATCCTGGTGGTCAGCTGGCCACCCGCCTGGGGCAGATGGGTTCTGCAGTCCACCTTCTTCAGGGCACCCCTCCCCTGTGTTCTGGTGGTCACCTGGCCACCCGACCGGGGCAGATGGGCCTTGGAGTCCAGTCACTTCCCCCAGCATCCCGGGGGTCACTTGAGCCCCCGGCTGGGTCCGATGGAGTTTGGAGTCCGCCTCCCGGCTGTTCGCCTCGCATCCTGGCCGCCTGGCTGTGGCGGATGGGCCCCGGAGTGCCCCTTCTTCGTGGCCGGAGTCTTCCCTCCGCCGCACGGCCTCGGACCGGGCTGGGGGGCGAAGGAAGATAAGGGGGTTCGTGCCCCCCCAGCTCCCGGGGTGACGTCAGGCGGGGCTGGGCCACGCGGCGTCGGCAGCAGCGTCGGAGCCAGCCAGAGCCACCGGCGGGGCTGCAGCGGCGCAGCTGCCGAGCCAGCCAGCGAGCGGAGGAAGCGGCGGCGGGCAGCGGGCAGCGGGACCGGCAGCCGGCGGGAGCCGCCTGGATGCTCTGCGGAGGAGGAGGAGGAGGAGGAGGAGGAGGAGGAGGCGGCCCGGCTGACCCCTCGCCCACCGCCCGCCGCCCCCCTTCCATGACCCTGGGCGGCTGCCGGGGGGCGGCTCGCGCCCCCCACTCGGGCCGGCTCCGGCGCCCCCGCTGACCCCTGCGCCCGCCCGGGCCCACTTCGCGGCGGCGGCGGCGGCGGCGGCTTTGTGGGGGAGGCGGGGGTCGCCCTCCCCCCCCCCGCATGGCTGGGAAGATTTGAGCCCCTCCCTCCTGCCCGTTTCTGCCACCGCAGGCGTGACAATGTGGATGCGGTGGGTCTCGGCCACCAGGTAAGGGGGCTGCTCCGCGCGCGGGGCCGGGCGGAGGGGCCGCCTTCTCGCCCGACTTCCCCGGCTCGGAGGTCGCGCTGGGGGCGAGACACTTTCAGGACCGGGGAGAGCGGCGGCTGTTTGCGGCGGGCGGGGAAGGGGGCTCGCCGCCGCCCCCCCCGCCCCCCGGCAGCCCTCGGCGCAGCAGCTGGAACCGCTGTCTCCACGCGGCGAGGGCGGGGGCGCTGGCGCTCGTCCCCGGGGGCTGCCACCCGCCTGTCGCCCCAGCCGCCTCCGACGGGCAGCCAGACGCGTGCAAAAGGCGAGCCTTAAGTTGCCCGGGTGTGGATGCAACAGCCTGCCACGCGCGCACAGACACGTGTGCCCGCGGACTGGGCTGGGGGGAGAAAGTGGGCACC
Organism: Laticauda colubrina; assembly: GCA_015471245.1. Lineage (NCBI taxonomy): Eukaryota > Metazoa > Chordata > Lepidosauria > Squamata > Elapidae > Laticauda > Laticauda colubrina. The sequence goes on from BLBF01000057.1 coordinate 590,627, forward strand.
GCCTCGCCCATTTGCACGACCTCTCTCTTTTTCGGGGCGGCGGGGCGGTGGAGTTGGTTGGACCCCGGCCAGACCCGAGAGAAGTTGGCTTGGCGGAAAAGCAAAATCCCTCCGGCCCCGCGAGCCAACCCGGGTACATGTGAAGGTGAACCTGCCACTCCCCGCTGTTCCCGGGCCAGCCGCGCGCGCGCGTGTGTAAGGGAGCGTTGCGGGCATTGTTTGCCCCCTCCCCCGTCCTTCCCGCCTCTCTCTCGGGTGGGAATGCGGCAGACGTCGCGGGTGGGCGAGGAGGAGCGTGTCCAGGGCCTCCACGACCCCGTCGGGGATCTCACCAGGAGGAGACCGTCCATTCAGACGACCCAACCAAGCTGAAGTGAGACCCGGGACGAATTCCGACGCCGGGGTGTTGCGTGGAGCGATGCCGCCCGTCTTCCTAAGGCGTGGAAATCGAGGTTACCTCCCATAAACTAACTAGGCTGGAGGTTTTCCAGAAGAGACTGGACAACCGTCTGTTCACGATGCTGTGAGCTCTCCTGCTCCGGCGGGAGTTGGGGTTGGGCTAGATGACCTCCAAGGTCCCTTCCACCCCCGTCACTCTATATTCCACCCCTTCATCCTTGTGTCTGAAAATGAATCCTATTCCTACCTTCTTTATGACTCTCCAAGCCGGGATAGGGGTGAGTGGGGGCAGTGTGTGGGAGGAAGGTGAAATCTTCACTTATCCTGGCAGTTCCCGAAGAAAATAATCTAATACCGACAGATAATAGATAATACAATAATAATAACAATAACAATAATAACAATAATGAGGTCTCACTCTGGCTTATTGTTGTGTGTGTGTGTGTCAAGCAGGGTCTTCGTTTTTCCTCTTTTCTTAAAAACGGGTGGAGGGATAAATTGACATGCTTGTGGGTTGTTTGTGTGTGTGATTAAAGTCGGTCTTGCCTGCTCCTTCTGCCCCGAACTTGACACAGAAGAAAACATTCGCCCTCTTCAAATGCTGCCCTGCCAGACTCTGGGCCTGGTTGTGGGTCCCTTTGTGTTGTTCCTTTTTTTGAGTGCCAAACACCAGAAAAGCCCTGACCCCTGCCAGCAGGGGAAGCCTCATCAAATGTCCCGGTTCTGACAACGCTTGCAAAACCTCATGCAGCTCGTTTTGGAGGGGATGCTGACTTATTCCAGTCTGGCTTCAATCTGCTGTTTCCAGGAAGGATAGGCTCCCCCTCCCTCCCTCCCTCCCTCCCTTCCCACCCACCCACCCACCCACCCAGGATTTATTATTTCTAAGAAGAAAATCTTAATCAGGTCTGGCTCTTAACCCTCTCCTTGCCAGGGACTGACAACCGACTCCATGCCAAAAATTAAAAATAAAATGAAACATCAGGTTCTCCCCTCTCCATCTGCGCTCAGTGGAATTCCTTCCCTGCTCCAAGCTACAATTTTAACCTAATTTTTATAAAACAAAAAACTGGGACAAGGAATCAGACCCCGTGAAGTCCCAAGGAAGCATTTTCGGGGCATGTGATCCCTGCAAAGCGTGAACCAATTCTGGTGATGAATAAACAGCTGATCACCGACAAGGCGGTTGGGATCATATCTGTGGACAGGGTGGGTGATTTATGGAGCTGTGGCGCTGATCTGCTGGGGAGGTTCAAGAGGAAAATCACCAAGAAATGAACTGCGAAGCGACTCTTATGGCCAACCCAGACAGAGTTTTGAATAGGAAGGGAGAGTTAAGGAAAGGAAAGGATGAAATACAAATACATATGTATGTATGTATACATATATTTGGAGTGAATGGAAGCAGAGACGACCTCAGGGACAAGTCTTTGAACTTCTCTGGAAGCCACTTTTTGTTAAGCAGGCATGTGCAGCTGGAGAGAGAGAGAGAGAGAGAGAGAGAGAGAGAGAGAGAGAG
>BLBF01000057.1:592644-614244 GCA_015471245.1 Laticauda colubrina
AGAGAGAGAGAGAGAGAGAGAGAGAGAGAGAGAGAGAGAGATTTGCAGGAGCAAAATTGTGCTTGGGAAAAGCTCAGACCAGCTGGAGGCGATGCCAAGACGCAGGGAAAGAGGCATTTTGGGTTTGGAGAATAACTTTAGGCTGTGCTTGGATGGATGCCAAAGAGAGATTTAGCACCCTGGGCGATTGAACTCAGTCTTCACCGTCCACGATTCAGACACAAACTATGGTTTAGTACAACGGAAGAGAAGCAGAAGCTCTCTGAATGTTTTGCAACAGGGCTGAGGTTCAAGCTGGAAATCCCCTTTGTTGGCTCACTGCTGTGCCTGGTTGCCACAGGACTCTGGTTCCGAGGTTTTTGCAAAGCTGGCTTGCAAGTTTCCCCGGAGCCGCTTTGCATGCAGGAAGCCAAAAACGGACTGACCTTGGTTTGATTCTAGCAAGGCGTTTCCAGGTGCCCATGTTGGCTTGTATTCAGCACCATGACAACTGCTTCCCGCTCCTTCGTGCAGCAAAAGGACGGTGGGAGAAACACAACCAGCCATTATAGTCTCGTCAGGCGTGCAATACAGACGGGAAGGTTGTCCATTTATTTGGACAGCCTGGTCCCTAGTTTTAAAGGAAGCACAGAAGTCATTAAGCGCAGAAAATTTACAAAAAACTAAACGATGAATTTCAAAGCCAGTTTTAATTTCTGGAGTCTGAATTCTGCTTTGAAATCTTTGGACCTATGAACGATTTTACAAGATCAGGGTGTCCGGGATTTTAGTCTCCTTTCTCCACTTTCATTGTAAAAAAAGGACGTTATCGTATGTTCTTTTTCTTCCTTTCTTGAAACCCCTCTGCAGATTTTCTTCGTGTTGTTATGCAGGTTCTCGACTTACAATGTACAGTGGGGCCCAACATTTCTGTTGCTAAAGCGAGGCAGTCATTAGGTGAATTTTGCCCCATTTTATGACCTTTCTTGCCATTGTTGTTAAGTGAATCACCGCTGTTAAATTAATTAAAATTGTTGTTAAGTGAATCTAGCTTCCGGATTGACTTTGCTCGTCAGGAGGTCACAAAAGGGGATCAGGTGACCCTGGGGACTCATCGTAAATACGAGTCAGTTACCAATTTTGATCATGTGACCACGGGGAAATGCTGCAGCGGTCATAAGTGTGAAAAACGATCGTAAGTCCCTTTTTGTAACTTTGAACGGTCATTAAATGAACCGCTGTAAGTCAAGGACTATCTGTGTAAATATTTCAGGGTCCATCTCTGTTGGGTTTGCCATTTACCTGAAAGGAAGGACTGGCTGGCCTTTAAAAGTATGGCATTTGCCCCCCCCCCCCCCCCCCCCCCCCCCCGATTTCAGCCTTAGGGAAGAGAAAAGGCAGCCGTGGTTCATTCACTACTTTGTGTGTGTGTGCGCGCGCGCGTGCGTATTCCTAAGGTGTCTGTGTGTGTTTGTGTGTCTCAGTCGTTCACTGGAACCCAGTGAGAAGACAGAGCACCAATTTGCACTTAGGTGGTAGTTAAACAAGCCATGGTTTGTAAGGATGGGCGCATTCAATCCAAGGCCGATGCCTTTGGTGGGGATGCCTTGCATTATTTTTGGTGGGGGCAGAGGATCAGCCCCCTGAGGCGGAATTCATTGATTTATGTATTTTATTCATTCAGTTAGGAGGGCTGCTTATCTCCCATTTTGGCCCTTAGGAGGGATGGAAGTCACGGTCTGGAGGCACAAAATGGATGGAATGATAAAATACTAAAGAGGGGTGTAAGTAAACCTAGCAGGAGGAAGAGGAGGAGGAGGAGGAATGAAAGAAAGAAGGAGAATTAAGGAAGGAAGGAAAGGAGGCAGGAAAAAGAGAGGAAAGTGAAGGAAGAAAGGAGAAAGAGGGAGGGAGACAAGAAGGGAGGAAGGAGAAAGAAGGAGGGAGGGAGGAATGGGAAGAGAGGGGGGGGAGGAAGGGAGGGAGGGAGGAGGGAGGGAGGGAGGGAGGGCAACTGGTTCATACTTATGATGATTTCGAGGTCATACAACCCCCTTTTGCGACCTTCCAACCAGCAAAGCCAATGGGGAGGCCAGATTCACTTAACAACTGTGTGGCTAATTTAACAACGGTGGTGCTTCACTTAACAACAGTGGCAAGAAAGATGGTGAAATGGGGCAAAACTCGCTTCACCATTCAGCCATGGATGTGTTGGGCTGGGGGGGGGGGCTGTATGCAAAATAGCACCTCCGTCCTCCTTGCCAGCATGCCCTCCCCCTCCCCCCTGCCCCTCGGGACTGGGAAGGCCAGGAGGTTTCCTTTTCCGTGCTGCTCTGCAGGCGGCCATAACTCTGGGATTGCTGCTCTTTGGCGGGGTCTCCTTGCCTGGATTGCCTCTGTCTGGCTTGTGTGTGGTGAAGCGGTGCCAACCTTTGCCAAGCTGTCCAAGTTCCCCCCCCCCCCGGGTTTCGCCCTCAGCTGCACCGGCCGGCCTGGGGCTTCCCTGCAAATGCCGCCCGTCCCAGATTCTGCATTTTATTTCATTTTTGCAAAATCTCACTTTCAAACAATGGCTTTTCTGCCCGGCTGTCGAGAATCTCCTTTGTTGTCTTCGGTTGGTTGAGAGCAGACTCTGAGCATGCACAGAGGGATGCTGGACCTGTTGTGGTTTTGGCCTGTTCAGGGGTCCCTTTGCTGGCCCAAAAGGGAGGTTGGAGGTTTGGGGGGACACAGATACTTTTTGGGGTACCAGGAACACTCGCTGGGCTTTTGAGAGGGAGCCACATGGGGGACTTTAGTGGAGGGGTGTCCCAAAAGGGGCCTGGGAGGCATCGGGGGGGGGGGGGGGGTGGGGGGGGGGGGAAAGGAGCGTGAGATGCACTGAAAAGCCCTCAAGGTCCCAAACAGGAAGATCTGAAGGTAAATCACAGGGTTTGGTCCAAAAACCCCTTCTGTTAAGTGTTGATCCCCTTCCCACAATGTGCAATCTTGCTCCCTGTCCCTAGTTGCCCTTCTGGTGAGAAGAGGGAGGGAGGAAGAGGAAAGAAAAAAAGGAAGGAAGGAGAAACAAGAAAAGGGAGGGAGGGAGAAAGAAAGAAAGAAAGAAAGAGAAAAGGGAAAGGAAGCAGGAGAAACAAGAAAAAGAGAAGGGAAGGAGGGAGGAAAGAGAAAAAGAGAGAAGGAAGAAAAATAAAGGAAGAAGAAAGAAAAAGGAAAGAAGGAGAAAGAAGAAAAGGAAGGAAGGAAGAATGAAAGAAGGAAGGAAAGAAGGAGAAAAGGGAAAAAAAGCAGGAGAAAAAAGAAAGGAGGGAGGGAGAAAGGAAGGAAGGAAACATATTTTACAATGTCTGGCTAGAAACTTTGGGCTCAATTCTCTCTCTCTCTCTCTCTCTCTCTCTCTCTCTCACACACACACACACACACACACACACTTGAAAAGAAACCCATGAGAGATCTTGGCCCACACTTGTCTCCAATTGGCTGCTGCGGAGACCAGCCAAGCACTTTACTTGGAAAGAAATATTCAACATTTGGCAAGGGGCTGGAAGAGAACTTGCCTTCAGGTATGACTTTATGGCTCCATAAATTAGGAACTCAAAAGCTTTGCTCATAAATCACCTGATCAGGTTTGGCCTCAATAACTGGACCAGCCACTAGAGGCAGTATGGAGCTCAACTTCCTTCCTGCCTGGTCTTTGCCGACATCTAGTGGTGACATCTAAGCCGAGGACCACCTGTGGTTGCAAAGGTCTCACTTGATAACATAATTTTGGGCTCTGTTGTGGTCATACCTTGAGGCTACCTGTACAGAGTTGCTGTTATCATACAATACTGATCCCTCGGAAAGGATCCCTTGAAGTTCAAATCCCCCCAAATTTCCAGTCTATTTGGAAAACGTCGGGGGTGAAAAGATTATTTACAGCCTCATTTGCAAGGAAAATATATATATATGTATATATACTTTCTGGAATAATCTCATTATGAAAAATGCAAAGTAATTGTATTATTTTCCTCCCCTTTTTTATTGGAATTTGTGGGTTAAAAGAAGAGTGAAGCCTGGAGAAGATCAGCTTTTTGCTAATTAAGTTTTTCAATCTTCTGCTCATTGCCAGCAATCGTCCGTTTGTCTAAAATGGTGGAAAGGCAGGATAGTCAATTAAATCAGCTTTGAGTCCCACAGTCAGGTCCAGGCAGGTTAGCAGCCCCTAAAAACCGAATTACAGGCAGCATCAAAATGCGTTTTACACCATTGCAAATGTACCTTTTAAAAAAGACAATTAAAGAAGGTTTTTGTTTTTTTTAAAGCAGACAACAAGGATGGGCGATTGAATTAAAGAGTCAGCTAACTTCATACTGATTCATCAGTGGCTCAAAGTCTTAATGAATATCAAAGATGCTTCTTGGGATAAGAGGAAGTTTATGCTGTAAAAAGAAAAAAGGATATTGGATGCTGATTTGAACTTTATGCTGGAAGAGTCAAAGGAGGAGAGGTTCACTTTTGTTCAGTTTTGTCTAATATTCATAGGTTTGTGGGCTTCTTGGGGCTCTCTGAGCATGGCTGTTTTCTTGTAGACATTTCATTACCAAACTAGGGGACGACATCAGTGGTAGAAGAGAGAGTGGGATTTGCAGAGAGGAGGAGAAAGAGAAGGAGGAGGAGGAGGAGGAGAGCTATGGAGTCCTTGATGCTCTCCACACATGGCTGTTTTCTTGCAGATGTTTCATTGCCAAACTAGGTTACATCACCAGGGCTAGAAGGCAAGGAGTTTTGCAGAGGGGAGGAGGAGGAGATGGAGAAAAGGGGGAAGGAGAAGGGTTGTGGCTTCCTTGGTGCTCTCTGACAGGTCATAACCCCACTGCAGAGCTGGGGAATTCTGGGAGTTGAAGTCCATCCCTTGTAAAGCGACTAAGTTTGGGTGGAAAGTCTGCCTTAAAGTATTTTTTTAATTCCCAACTGATCATTCCAGGTCCATCTGCCAGCCATTGCCCGCCTCCCTTGGCACAAAGACCCACAAACCACACCGCGGCCTCCATTTTTACGCCCAAAGGGAGGCACGTTCTTACTCATCCTTCTCTCCCTACCGCCATACTAGAGTGTGTCTGTGTGTCTGTGTGTGTGTGTTGCCGCACCCCTGCTTGGAACCAGTCCCTCCCTCCTGAAGGATCTCCCCCAAACAGTGGCCGCCTTGTCCCAAGGCGGACAGACAGTTGGGGTTTTCATGGGACCGAAGGCCAGCCCCCCCCCCCCCCGCCTCCCTCTGCCTCTGCCACGCTCCAGCCGCGTCTGGTGGAAACAAGGCCCCGTTGTGGTGCCTGAAATGTGCACCTGCTTCACACATTCAGTCCCTCAGGACTCCCATGACTCCCTGCAGACGATTGCCAGAAGAGCTTTCTCTGACTCAGAGGGAGTCTCATCCTCGGAAGTCATTGATAGAATTCTGTGCTTGGAAGGGGTCTCTGAGGTCCTCTAGCCCAACCCCCCCTGCTCAAGGCAGGAGACCCTCTCCCATTCCAGACCAATGGCTGTCCAGTCTCTTCTTGAAAACCTCCAGTGATGGACCACCCCACGGCTTCTGGAGGGAAGCCCCTCCCCTGATCGATCTGGGATTGTAGAATAAGAGAACAAGACAAGGGGGTATAGGGTCTCCAGTCTTGATGATAAGACCTCCGATGCCCACCATCAGGATGGGCATGATAACTGTCTCCCAGGACTTGAGGGGCTGCCCCAGAGAAGAGGGGGGTCAACCTGTTTCTCCAAAGAAGCAACGGATGGAGAGACCCAACCTAGAATTTAAGGAGAAATGTGGGGATTTGAGGACAATTAACCAGAGGGATGACCTGCATGCAGAAGTTATGGGTGCTCCATCACTGGACGAGGCTGGACATCATTTCTGCAGAACGGTATAGAGAGGGTCTCCTGCTTGAGCAGCTTGGGCTGGACTAGAAGACCTCCAGGCTCCCTTCCAACCCTAGGATTCTGATATTCTGTAGGTAGATTCGGAAGTCTAAAGAAACGTCCTGGAGAAAAGTAATAGCACACCGCTTCCTTATTAGTCTATTTTAAAAAAATACTTCCATTCATCCCTTGATATCACCAGAAACCGACCTTCATCCCACGGAGGTGCCACCTTTACCTTAAATCAAGATCTGCTCAACCCATTTTGGAATCAGCCAAGATAATTTTATGTAAAACCCCTCTGGACATTCCCAAGCGAGAAATACAGGATGGAAAAGTCCTTTCATTTCGTGATTATCTTTGGTGCCAGAGGGAGAACGGAGGTTACATCCCTGTTGAGGTTGATTCATGGACTTTTTACCTCCAGGAACCGAAGAAAAGCACAAATAAAAGTGAAATAGGCACAACGTCTTCTTAAAAGCAGGCCGTGGAATAAAAGCTCCTTATATGTTGGGAGAAAAAATGAAGTTGTGCGCCACTGTGGGATTCAGCTAGTCCTCGACTTACGACAGTTCATTTAGTGACTGGGTGGGGGAGGTTGGACTAGATGGCCTACAGGATCCCTTCCAACTCTGTTAATCTAATCTGTGATCGCTCAAAGTTTCAACGGCACTGAGAAAAGGACCGTTTTTCACATTTACGACTGTTGTAGCGTCCCTGTGGTCACGGGATTTATCGACAACTGATTCACATTTATGATGGCCACAGTCTCGTGATGGGGGGGGTCAAGTGATCCCCTTTAGTGACCTTTTGAAAAGCAAAGTTCACTTAATGTTAAGCGTTCTTAATTTAACGACTTCTGTGGTTCAACTTCCTAAAACGGGGCAAAACCCACTTCACAAATGTCTCGTTTAACAACATAAACGTTTGGGCCTGATTGTGGTTCTAAGGAGGACTATTTTAAAAGAAACCAATCTTGTGAAACAGCTGTTTGTGTCTAAAACACAATTATCATGGAATCCATGGATGCCAAATGTTACAGCCGCCCTGAAAGCTTGTGACTTGGCCAAATGCCAGGCGACTGACGCAGCCTCACCTTCTCCCCGGAGACCTCTCGCCATCCGTCTCCGTTGCCACTTGTCAAATCGCACCTTCTTCCGAAATCTCGCACCCTGTCAACCTCCTGCCACGCGATCCCAGGGGACCTTGTGCGAAAATTGGATCATCGTGACATCCGACGGAGAGGCGGGTCAGGGGGACGATGCCGGTTGATATGAAATTCCCTTCCCTCCTTTCATTTCCATTTGGGCGACGGATATCCCTGCAGGCTTTTCGAGATGTCCCCCTTGATCCCCTTCTCACCTTCGAGACGAAAGCCACCTCCTTCTGGCATGAAACGTGAGGAGGAGTTATGGGCCAGCCTAATCAACAGACCTAGATTCAGCTTGAATCCTGGTTTCTGAGGCCTCCAGTCTGTCTAATTTGCTCCAATCTAACTCCTGCCTCCGTGTCTCCGCTGGTACTCCGAGGTTCGCCAGATGGAGGCAGTTCTCCCGTGGCTTTGATTTCCATCCTGCTGCTCGCTTAATGGACAATCTCTTCTCCATTAGATCTTCTGCCTGACCCAGCTAAACCCAGATTCCTGGCCCCTCCTCGTGCCCCCCTTCAGGCTGCAAAGTGAGCATGCTTGGTGGGCCACGCTCTTCCCCCCACCCCACCCCAAAATCCAGATTGGATTCTCAACATCCTCCCACAGTGGGGAAGGTCTCCGTCTAGAGATGTTTCTCACGGCTCTTTCAGCATTGCTCTTTCTCTGCAGAAGGGCTGGGCTTCGGCACCAAACCAAGCCAACACCTTTTGCAAGAGGGGGGAGGTGTCTCTCTGCTTGGGTTGCAGGGGGAGGTGGGCTCAAAAAGGGGGGGCAGCTTTTAATATAGGACTGGTGAAAAACAGAGAATGGAGGGTCTCTGAGCTGGGTGGCTTTCTCGTAGATGTTTTGTGACCCAATTCGGTAACATCATCAGTGCTAAAAGAGAATGGAGTTTGTGGAGAGGAGGAGGACTGTGGGTTCTTTGGTGGTCTGTGACCTTGGCTATTTTCTTGCAGACATTTCATTACCCAACTAGGTAATGCCATCACTACAAGATGTTCTATATCCCGCTGTCTCTGTCTCTCTCTTCATCCAACTATCATTATCTATCATCTATCTATGTATCATCTATCTATCATCTAACTATATTTATTTATTCATCCATCCATGTATCATCCGTCTATCTATATTTATCTATCTATCTATCCATCCATCCATCCATCCATCCATCCATCCATCCATCCATCTATCTATCTATCTATCTATCTATCTATCTATCTATCTATCTATCTGTCATTTCATCTCTCACCTCTCTGTCTCTGTCTCTCTCTTTTCCTCCTGTTTTCCCCCCCCTATGCCTGCTGATGTTTAATAAATAAACATCCAGTGATATTTTTGCTAGCTGAACTGAGGGGCATCTGCATGTGGATCAGGGGATTGGTGGACGGGGAATGTGAGCTGGCTGCCAACGAACCTGGAAAGCGCCCATGGGAGTTTTTCCAACATGGAGAATCATGTGGCTGGAAGAGTGAACAGGGGTGTGCGAGAGAAGGAAAGGCAGACGAAGCTCTCTGTGCAACTATCATTCCAGGCTGGTGGACACATAGCTTGGCTGCAGGTTGAAGGGTTGGCCATCACAACTGGGGATCTTCTTTCCAAGGACGCAAAACAAGTCATGTGCTCACAATTTGTTTCCACTGCAGTCCTGGCAATGTCCCTTGTCCACGAAGACTCTTCTTCTCCAAAACTTCTTCCAGATCAGGAGAGGGCAGGAGGAAGACTACAGAAGAACCAGAGTTGGGAGGGACCTTGGAGGTCTTCTCGTCCAATTCAAGGCAGGAGATCCTATACCCTTTTGTCAACCCAGCAATGGAGGGAAAGTAGGGAAGGAGAGAAGCAACCTAGAACCAAGGAGATGATGGCGAGAACAGTTCACAGGTAGAACTGCAGAGGTTGTAGGTACTCCAGCACCAGAGGGTTTAAGAAGAGCTTGGACAGCCATCTGTCTGAAAGGCTCCAGCAGGGGGTTGGGCTAGAAGACCTCCAAGGCCCTTTTCAACTCTGATATTCTGTTATTCCTGTGATTCCATCTCTCCTTGACCTTCAGTTGGTCAAAGTCAATGGGGGAGGCCCGATTAACACGACCGTGTGACTAACTTAACAACTGCAGGGATTCCCTGATCCCCAGCGGCAAGAAAGGTTGTAAAACGGGACAAAGACTCACTTAACAACTCTCTCCCTTAGCAACGGGAAATTCGGCCTGGATTGCGGTTGTACGTCGAGGAGTCCCGCCCTGGAAGAGAGGCAAATATCCATTTTTTTTGTCAGGCTGGCTGTCCTTTTGCTGAAAATAACCTTGGCCGAATCATTAAGGCAGCCTCCACCGCCCGCATTTCAAACTCACCTGGCGAATCCACAGATCATTTACCTGGTGAGGTTCTCTTGGCCATTGCGGAGAGCGAAAAACGAACAATCGCGCCCAAACGGACGTGGCTGAGAATGGTGGCCTTCTCCCTTGCTCTCTCCTCCTTCCCAAGTTCTTCATCCAACACAGTGACAGAGGGGACACAAGGACCCCTCCCGGGCTCTGTGTGTGCGCGTGCGTGCGTGTGCGTGCGTGTGTGTGTGCTGTGCTCCTTCCCTTGTCGATCTCTCTTGTCCTTGCAATGGCCGTTCGAAGGTGGCTAGATCCTGGCTTCTAGCCTTTTCACTGCTGGCGTCCTGGATACAAAAATTGTATTGGGACAGGAGGGAAAACAGCACTTCACTTCATCCCTCCCTCCCTTTGTTCCTTCCTTCCCTTCTCTCTCCCCCTTTTCTCTCTCTCTTTTTCTGTTCTTTCCTACCTTCCTTCCCTCCCTCCCTTTCTTCTTTCCTCTTTCTGTTCTTTCCTTTCTTCATTTCCTCCCTCCTCCTTTTCTTCTGCTCTTTCTGTTCTTCTTTCCTCCCTTCCCCACTCTCTTGCTTTCTCCCTCCCTCCCTTTCTCCTTCTCTCTCTTTCCTTCCTTCTTCCATCACTTAGAGAGAGAGGAAGACTCTTTCTTCATGCTCTCCCTTTGTTCCTCTCTTCATTCCTTCCCTCCCTCCTTCTGTTCTTTCTTTCCTTTCCTCCCTCCCTCTCCCTCTCTCTCTCTCTGTCCTTCCTTCCTTCCTTGGCTTAGAGGAAGACAAGGTTGTGAGAAGGTGGCCTCCAACAGTGGTGAGGGGAGCCGTGAGAGGCTGAGCCGGTCCCGTGAAGAGAGCCTCTCCGAGGCTGGCAGATCGGCCTCTGCCTTGATCCACAGACAAGCAGCCTTGTGCAGTTGCTGCTGTGAAGGGCTAGAAAAATCACCGCCTTGGCCGGTTGTTCCTGGAGGACACAAGAAGATTCGAACATGATGCTCTCCAGGCCAGAGCAATTTAGCACGGAAAATTGTCTTCCGCACGATGAACCTCCATTTGTCTCTCCTCCTCGCGTTGCTCTCCTTTCCCCCAGTTTCTGGCAGCCCTGCCTGGAGAAGAACAGAGGCTAAAAATTCCACAGGGAGTCCTCGACTTACAGCAGCTCATTCAGTGACCGAAGGGCACTGAAAAAAAAGTGACTTAGGACTATTTCCCCACTTACGACCATCGCAGGCTCCCTGGGGAGGGTCACAGGATCCCCCTTTTTGACCAGCAAAGTCAATGGGGAAGCTGGATTCGCTTGACGATCATGTTACTCCTCACTCAATTCACTTAACGACTGTGGCCTGAAAGGTCATAAGATGGGGCAAGACTCACTTAATGTCTCAGAGAGAAAAGGAGAGAGAGAGAGGGAGGGAGGGAGAGGGAAGAGAGAGAGAAGGAGAGAGAAAAGGAGAGAAAAAGGGATAGAGAGAAAGAGAGGGTGAGAAAGAGGGAGGGAGAGAGAGAAAGAACGAAAGAGAGAGAGGGAAAGATGACTCCACTCGAAAAGGTTCTGTGCTTTGCCGGCCGATGCCTCCAAAGGCAGGGGATGTCAAGATTAAAATTAAATTAAAAATATCATTTCAAGTTTGATTTTCAAGCACATTTGTCTTTTAAAGCTGAGCGTTGGGCAGATGCTGGCAGGAGGGGCTTTTGCAGAGGAAGAGGGTTCCTCCTCCTCCTCTCACTCTCCAGGCTTAGGAGGAGCCCCTCTCAAGTCCCCGCCAAAGAGACTTTTGTGTTGTTGTGCTAGGATCAGCTCTGGGAACACACAATCGCCTTGTGTGTCTTGCCAAACGAGGAGTGCTGTGTTGCCTAGACAACCGCAAACTCCCACACACGCCTGTTGTATGCCAAAACGCATCTTGTCACCACTCACACATCCCTGCACACACTTGGGCACCGACACCAACTACCTGGTGCCCAAAGGGTTGCGGAGGCTCCGCAAGGGGAGCGAGGCAGCCCGAGGGGGGTCCATCTCCATTTGTCTGACCCAGAGGTCGGGGTCAGTTCTGCCTTCCACAGAACAGCTGAAATCGAGGCTTAAAACTGGCTTGTCATTGTCAAACTCCAATCCAAACCACATCTAACTCGCTTCATGCAATCTGAAGATTTCTCTCGGGGTGTGTGTGTGTGTGTGTGTGTGTGTGTGTGTGTGTGTGTGTGTGAAGAGGCAGGGGCAGGAAAGCTACACACCCACTGTAGCGCAGTTGTGAGATGCACACAATCACAGCCCCAGCATGCTTGGAGCTACAGGGGAGCTTTCCAAGAGAGTCTTCAACTTACGACTCCAGGAGGAGGAGGGAGGGAGGGAAGGAAGGAAGAAAAAAGGGAAAGAAAAAAAGAGGACAAGGCAGTAAGGGGAAGGAGGAAGAGAATGAGATGAAGGAGCAGGCAAAGGAGGAACAGGAGGAGAAAGAGAAGGACAAGGAAGAAGAGGAGAAAGAGAAGGAGGAAGAAAGAAGGAGATGGAGGAGGAGGAGGAGGAGGAGAGTGAAAGAAGGGGGAGGAAGAGGAGGCAGATGGTGTCACATCAACACCTATAACAAGAGCCAAAGCTCAGCTACCACCAGTTTTTCCTCCAAAGAGTAACGCCTTCCTCCTCCCTCTGCAGCCCTTCAGGGGTTGGTCAAGGCAAAGGCCCCTCATTTTGCCATTCAATACAAACAGCGAGTTTGCACTTATAAAGTCCTCCGCTTACAAGTGCAACTGGAACCACGATTTCCCCGGCTAAGCGACGCCGGGTCTTATATGAGGCGTGTCTGTTTCTCCCACCAGCTTCCAGAAAGACCGAAAGGTTCCCGGGCTCTCAGTTCAGCTCCTAATGGTGTGTATGTTTATAACAACGTGTGAAGATCCCCACAAGATGTTCTTCCCATTTAACAAAGGTGGAGGTCTTCTCCGTTCTCCACCTACATTGAGAGGCCTGGTCTTCAGATTCTAGACCAGGACCCCATTTAAGAAGTAGCTGAATCTGTGGAGGAGTTGATCCCATCTCGCTCCATCTGCCTAGAACAGGTTCGCCTCCTTCCAGGGAAAGGCTTGTTTCAATGGGGCTCTTACTCTCTCAAAGGAAACACGAGCTGGCAGGTGTGGAAGGGGCGAGAAGCACAGCTCGTTTCCAAAGGAACATTGTTTGGTGCTTGTGGTTGAGCGTAAAGACGGAGGAGGAGGTCAGGAGGCCTCATCAAAGAACCTTCTGTGGTGGGGATTCTCAGCTGTGCAATTTCTGGGAGTTGATCAAGTGTCAGTCCTTAGAAAGAAAAAGGAGTTGAAAGCCCACCCAAGGGCGGCTCGGAGACAGTTCTGCTGAAACAACGAAGTTCTGGAGAAGGTGGCAGAGCTGGAACTTGACAGAAGGTGAGGTCGGATGAAGAGATCTCAATGCTGGTCTGTAGGCATGAGGGTTGTGCATTATGGTAACTAGTTCGAGCAACTATGGTTGTAGTAAGGGGTTGCCCAAGGAAGAGTACACTATAATTTACACTATTCACATTCTAGAATATGAAATTAGGATGTTCAATGAGAAGAAGAATAGGAACACCGGGGGAAGACATGAAAATTGAGGAGAACCCTGTAGGGGTTCTACAGCAAGGTTAGAATCAGATTGTGGTTGTGGAACGTGGTTATTCCGGACCTGGAGTATTTACAACACGTTGGGTGGGAAGGCCAGATGGCCAAGGGTTGGAAATCTGGTTGACCTTGATGATGAGGGTAACGTTCCCTGAGGTCCCTCCTCTGTCCTAAAGCCATCTCGAGATGTTTGGCTTCATGGATGTCCATATCTAACCCACTTCTCTCTCTCTCCTCAGGTCAGCTTCTCCTGCACGAAGCCACGCTTGGATTTTAATAGCCATGTTTCGACTTGCCATGGAGGTCTCCTCTTGTGCGTCGTTGGGCCAGGACCTCCGGCACCCGTTTCTACAGAGACCCGCCCGCTGGTATGGATTCCCTCACCATCTTTTGTGGAGCTTTAGATACGGACCACAAGTCAGCAGGCTTGGATTCCCAGCCAACCTTGACTACTTGGAACTCTCCAACAGGCAGCAGCCCAACATGTCCCGTCTCAAAAGGTTGCACCACGTGGCGGACCTCTGGTGGGGAAGCTGGCGGACACCCTCACTCGGCCACGTGAGAGCCAACCCCATGTTGACGGGCAAGAGAACCGTGTCGCAGGCTTACTTGAAGCGGAGGAAAAGGTACCTCCGAGCCAACAGCAGGCCAACGATGGAGACAGAGGTCATCGTCTGGGGATCCACCAGCCCCTTGGAAGCCCTGGAGACCAGCACCATCCCTGGGATTTACAATGGTCCTGCCACCTCAGTTTTGGAATGGGTGACCAGCAGCATGACTACCACGACCGCTGTCTCCACCACCACCACGGTGGCTTCTATGACCGTACAGTCCAAAGGACTCGGCCGAGGGCTTGGGGCCCCTAAGAACCATCCCATCAGCACGCTGCTTCCCCCTTCGACATCCAGAGGTAGCAGGAAAAAAGCAGAAGACCCACCACCAGCACCACCTAAAATACCAGGAGATACTTCAGGTAGGTGTCCTTCTGTTCTTGATGCCTTCATGGATGTTCTTGGGGTCTTCTTGGATGTTCTGTTTTCTATGGAGGAGCTAGGAGGTCCATTGGTAGGCAGGAATGGCATGGTTGGGGGTCTCCATCCCACCTCTGATGGCGCCTCAGAAGCTGAGATCTCACCATCTTTGAGGTTTGAAGAGGTCAAGTGGGGCCCAAGAACTTCTAAGAGGCCTTCTGCTCCCACCTCTACCCTTAACGTCCATCTCAAGAGGCTTGGGCCACATACCTCTTCTAGTGATATCCCTGGATCTTCTCCTCTGGGACCTCCAGAAAGTTGGAAGGCAAAGTCCCTGATCTTCTCAGACTGTTGGCCATCCTGTCGGTAACCTGGTTCTTTCCAGCCACTGGTTTGAGGTGACTTTTTCAGTTTCTGAAGAGACGCTTTTGTGAGTCCATCCGTAGTGCGTTCTCCACGCAGGGACATCTGTCCAGGGATGGCAACTTCGTTGTTGGTTTTGGTTTTCAATGTTGTTGGTGTGTCAGTTTTGCTTTCTTTCTCTGGCTTCTTTCTGGAGGGGTTTTTTTTGTGGTGAATTTGTCAATTTCAATATTTTCTCCTTTTGATAAATCTCTCAATTTCAGTTTTCTTTCTGTTGCTGGTTCTTTTGGGGGGGCGATTTGGTGACTCCATCAATTTCAATTTCTTTCTGTGGTTTGCTGGTTGCTGGTTTGTTTTTTGTTGGCTGGTTTGTTTTTGTGAATCTGTCAATTTCAATTTCTCACAATGTCTTGTTTTCGAACAACTTTGTTCCTTCTGATCGGTAGAGTTTCTCTGGGCTCCTTTGAGATGCAAACAGAGAACTCCAGAAGTTGCTCCAACACTGGAAGTTTTAAAGAAGAGACCAGACAACCCTTTGCCTGAAGTGATGTAGGGTTTCCTGCCTGAGCAGGGGGGTTGGACTAGAAGACCTCCGAGGCCCCTTCCAATGCTGTTATTCTGTTCTGTTCAGATTTGTTGTTGGTCAAACTTTTCTGTCCATCTTCTTCCCTGCATAGCCTTAAATGCTCCCTGTCTTTGCAATGGCTCATTTTTGCACATAGTCCTTGATTTACTACTATTCATTTAGTGACCGTTCGAACTTTCAACAGCAGTGAAAAAGTGACTTCTGACCATTTTTCACAGTTATGACCATTGCAGCGTCTCTGTGGCCACGGGAATCAACATTTATATGCTGGGCAAATGACTCGTGTTTATGACGGTCACACCGATGCCCCTTTTGTGACCCAAAAAGCAGATTCACTCAACAAACCATGTTACTTACTCAGCGATTCACATAACAATGGTGTTAATAAAATAGGGCAAAACTGGTTTAACGACTGTCTTGCTTAGCAGCGGGAATTTTGGGCTCCACTATGGGCGTAATTCGAAGAAAAAATAAGATTGTCAAGTGGTGGGGGTTTTTTTGCACAGGGAGAGAAGCCGCTCTCGTTTCTTAGACTGATGGAAAGTTTGGCTCATGCACAATTTAGATAATTTTAATCCCAAATAAGAAGGAAAGGATTTTCCCCCGGTTTCTAATAGCTTCGGCCGTGTAATCCACCTGCTTCTTCACCGATCTGTCCTCCACCGTCCTGCAGCTGTTCAAATTGTCATCCCCCCTTGCAAAATCCAGATACCCCAAACTGAGTCGGGAAATGGGGGGGGGGGGAAACATACCTTATTTTTTAAAAAAACAAAATTTGCCCACTGGGCAAACAGTCCATGTTTTAACCCATCCCACTTGGAAAAAAGAAATCTTTCCACCAGCTTAGAAAATACAAAAGAAATAAGCTTTTCTTAAAAAAATAAATCGGATTTTATTTTGGTAGCAGCTTCAAGAAAATATTCAGGCCAGGAAGGGCGGCAGAAGTCCGAGTGATCCCTGCTTTTATCTGGGGGGCCTGGTGGGGATTGGAAGGGATCATTTGATCCATCAAGTCGGTGAATGACTCATGGCATTTCTTCCCTTCCCTTCTTTTCTTTCTCTCTCTTTCCTTTCCTTCCCTTCCATTTCCCTATATTTCCCAATTCATTCCTTCTCTTCTCTTCTCCTCTCCTCTCCTCTCCTCTTACTTCTCTTTCTTTCCTGTCCTCCTCCCTTCCTTTCCTTCCTCCCTTCCTTCTTACCTACCTACCTACCTACCTTGAATGATTCCAAAATGGACTTGGCTATTGCAAGAAGTCCTCAGCTTACAACTATCCACTTAGTGACTGTGATCTTTGCTTTACAACTGCTGCATTCTCTTCATGAGCCCTGCAAAAAAGTGGGGGTGTAGTCCCATGGAGACTCACTTAATGACCACAATTCCTGGCTCGCTTACAGTCGCAAGCCAAGGACTCGCTGCATTTGCGTCGTTCCCGGCTCCCCTTTGGAGGAAAACCTGCCGAACGTTGGGTGCCTTGCAATGGGGACCAGGCCTTTGGGAGCTTGGTTGCCCCTGGCAACGCACATGGATGCCCGTGAGGAGGGGAGCTGCTTCCACCCACACGGCAGTGAAAAGACCTGTGGATTGTTTGGGACCCACGAGGGAAAACGGCCTTTTTCTGGAGTTCCAAGGTGAGAGGACAGGAGCTCATCGATGTTCTCCTGGGGTGTGTGTGTGTGTGTGTGTGTGTGTGTGTGTGTGTGTGTAACATTTCCTAACAGAACCACCGGATTGGAGGCGACCCTGGAGGTCCTCTAGTCCAGCCTCAATCAGGAGACCCTCGACCCTGCTGGACAAACGGCTGTCCAGTCTCTCCTCGAAAGCCTCCAGTCACGGAGCAGCCACCCACACCTCCTGTGCCAGCCTGGCATCTCTCCTCCTTGGCCAGTGCCAAACTCAGGGCGAATCGGCACCTTCCCCCGGAGTTCTGCTTGGAGCCCAAGTTAACCCAGCCGCTCAATAATAACGATGTCAGGCAGATCCCAGGCCTAGCGGAGGCGGCTGCGGCCAGCAACATCTGCTGAACAGCTGTTGAGTGACCGCTCTTAATTGCTGGGGTCCAGCTTGGCCTTCAGCAAAGGCCTCTCTCCCCTGCCCCCCCCCCCCTGTGACATCAGAGGTTGTTCTCTCCTGCAGGCTCTGCTGGAGGAGGAGATTTAAGGGACCCTAGCACTCTCCTTCCTCCCTCCCTCCCTCCCTCCTTCCTTCCTTCTCTTCTCCTTTTCCTCTCCTCTCCTCCCTCCTTCCCTCCCTAGGAGACACAAAAGGGTGGGATCTGATAGCTTGGAGACCATTCCAGCAATGTTCTCATGTTGTTTGTGAAGCTTAAATGTGCCTTCACAACTTTCCCAGCATGGCCTTCATCTGTTCAAGCACAGTAGGCCTGTTGTTAGGATCCGTCCATCCATCCATCCATCCATCCATCCATCCATCCATCCATCCAACCAACCCTTTTCAGAAAGGGTGGATCTTCCATCTCTGGAGACCTTCAAGAAGGTTAGGAACACCGTAGAAGGTCATACTTGATGATCTCCCCTTCCCACTCTACAACCCCATGGTTTGGTAGCTTCTCTTGACGTTGCCCAAGATCCCCTTTGCTCCTCAGGCAGCTGCTTCTTCCGGCTGGTTGGGGCCACCAATGAGAAGGCCCCCGTGCCTCCTAAGAAGGACATCCAGCTCTGCTTCTCCAAAGGTCGCGGAAGCGCCTTCCTTCCCACCAACCATCCAGAAGACTTCCATCAACAAAATTGCCTCGCTCACCTCTGCTAGCTCCTTCCAGCTGTGTGGTGCGGGTGTGTTTGTACATTTGTGTACCTACCTGGGGAATCCATGAGGGGAGAAGTAATTAACACTTTATTCTGCTGAGCGAGCAGAAGGTTTTCTGTCATTTTTACTCTTCTGCTCGGAGTTTCTGGCGTCACGTTTTCTATCTCCAAAGCGGTGGGGAAGGGAAGAATTGTTCAACAGGAGCCGCGGGACAGAAATATTCTTGTTAATAAAAGCAGCGAGGAGTCATCTCCAGCTTCTCTTTGAAGGTAGGGTGGACAACCTTGCTTGAGGCTGCCTGCGTTCTCTGGATGGGCTGATCGGAGCCGGCAGAAGTCATGCGTTTCTGCTAACTGCCATAACCGTTCCTCAACACCGGCTGAGATCCGGGAGCAAACAAGAGAACAAGAGACCCAACAGCAAGGTCCATGGAGGATAGTCTTCTTCTGATCTGCCTATGGGAAGAAGAAGACTTTGCAGAAGAAGCTGGAGAGAAGCTCAACCCAACCAGGAAGCAATTTGTTGGCCACTCATCAATCTGGTGCACATGCCAGACCAAGATGAAGTTCCACCTGAATGATGAAAAGAAAGATTCTCGTCATCAGAAGACCAGAAGAAGACTACCCTTCATGGCTCTTGGGTCACCTGAATGATGAGAAGGAGCCTTCCCATCCTCCAGGTGACCCAAGAACCATGAAGGATAGTTCTGATCTTCTGCTGATGAGAAACCAAGATGATACTGTATTTGGAAGGAGTTATGATGGGAGATTTCTATTCTATTCTCTCCTATTCTCTTCTCTTCTCTTCTAATTCTCTTCTAATTCTATTCTATTCTTATTCTGTTCCATCCATCCTATTTTCCCTTTTTAAGTCAAATTTACCTTAAGAGTGCAGCCTTACACTTCTCAAGCAGATACATGCTCCAAATACCACGCTAACCATCCCAGTGAGAGCCTTTTAATATCTCAGAGGGCGGATTCAGGAAACAGAACAATAATAACAATAACAATAATAATAATAATAATAATAATAATAGCCCGCGAAACATTCCGTGGCCTTCTCTGGTTCAGTCCAGCTTTTGCACTGAGTCTCTTGGGGTAATTACAGCCATTCTTTTTCGACGTACATGTGAGTTTTATTCTTATTTTCTCCTCTCCAACCCGACTGTCCCCCATCCCATAAAATCCCTTCCGTATTTGTTTGTAGAGCTGGATCCCATTCGATCATGTCGCGGATCCCAAGATGGGTGGCCATCTTGGTTAAGCCATGATCTAATTCCCCATCAACGTGGGCGTAATTTTCTTTAATTATGCCATCACTGTTTGGGTTTGGAGTGCGCCTTCCTTATTTATCTCTTGCTGGTCAGCGACTGTAATAAAACTGATTGATTGAGCCGGGCTGTTGGCTGAATATTAAATCCTGACGCTCAACTAGCCAGGAGATCTTCAACAGCAGCTGTCAGGGAGCAAAATCTCTCCCCTTTCACCAGTTTTCTTCCTTTTTTCTTTGGGGGAGGTTTTTTATTTTGGCCTCGTCCTTCTGCATTTTGATGTGCTCCAGATCGGGGCAGGGAGGCTGGCTGTGTGTTCGCCCTTCGCGCCAACTGAGCTTGGCACAAGTGTGTTGCTCAACAACCCTGTCGGGGAGCAGATGGCCGGAGAGGGAAAGCACGTTGGTGACTCACACCAGCCTTGCTTCACTCCAAAAGACGTTGGCTTGCCTTCAGCGCGGTGGAGGATCAGCTCTCCATCTTCTTCCCCCTTGGTTCAGAATGATGGAGGTCGAAGGGACCTCGGAGGTCTTCTCGTCCAACCCCTTACTCAGACAGGAGGCCCCAGACCATTCCAGGCCAAGGACTGCCCGATCTCTTCTTGAAAGCCTCCCGTGATGGAACAACCCACAACTTCTGGAGATAATCCGTTCCACTGATATTTTTTTTCCATTGTCAGGAAATTTCTCCTTAGCTCAACAACTGGCTTCCATTTATGACGGTCGTGTCCCGGGGGGGTCATGTGATCTCCTCTTGCGACCTTCCAGCAAGTCAAATCAAGTGGGTGGAGCCACTTTATAAGCCTGCCCCTCACTTAACAATGGCAGTGGTTTCACTTAACATCGGTGGCCAGAATGGCTGTAAAACAGAGGCAAAACTCACTCGACAATTGTCTTGGGCAGCGGTGGACATTGTGGTCGGAATTTCAAGCACTGCCTGCATTTGAATGGCCTCTCTCTGGCCTTCTTTGCTGGACTATTCATCAACGTTGACCAGCAAATGGAAAACAAAAAAACCCCATTTATTCTCCTCTTCTTTGTGATTTAGACACCCGGCGTGTGGGTGAATCAAGGCCAGCCCTGCGGTGCCTCCTTTTGTGTGATTCCCCCCCTGCAAAGGCCCCCCCCCCCCCCCATTAAGCCAGCTGGCCCATTGCTAAGCCTTTCCCACCTAATGGCTTTCACTGTTGTTCACCCTCCAACACAGGAGGATTTCTGGGGTCTGAACCTGCAAGAGATAAGCTATTTCTTTTGGGCGCAGCCATCCAAGCCAAGAATTATCATTTTATTTTAAAATAAAGGCCTCGTTTTCCAAGCAAACTAACCAGGCCGACACCGGATGTTTACCAGCCATGAACCAAGACAGGAAGTGATTTCATTCAAAATTTGCATCCTGGTGGGACTAAGGCAGGTAGTCCTCGACTTACAGCCGCCAAGGAGTCCCACATTTACATTGCTAAGTGAGACATTGGTCCAAGAGAGGTTTCGCTGCATTTTACGACCTCTCTCTTGCCACGGTTGTTAAGTGAAACTGGCTTCCCCTTGTAGGAAGTTCACCAAACAGGATCAGGTGACTCCCCAGGGCCATCTGCGACCGTCCTAAATACGAATCAGTTGCCAATTTTGATCCCGTGACCTCCCTGGGGAAGACTGTCATGGTCGTAAGGGTGAAAAATGGTCCTAAGTCCCTGTTTTTTCAGTGATGTTGTGACTTTGAACTGTTACTAAGTGAATGATTGTAAGTTGAGGGTGACCTATAACCCACGAATTCAACCAGAGTTTCTTAGCCTTGAACTGGGGTCTATGGAGCAGGGGGTTGGACTAGACAACCTCCAAGGCCCCTGCCATTGCTGTTACTCTGTTATTGTTTCTCTTACCCATTATGGGCTGCTTTTAAGAGGGGAAGAATAGGTGAGATAGCTCTGAAATCTCCCATTATTTTTATAGCCCCTGTCAGTTTGATATAGGAACCCAGCAGGCAGCAGTCTGGAGGGGAAATAATGAAATAAATTGAAGCCGAGGAAATTTCAAAAGGATTGGAAGAACAATCACACACACACACACAGACATCTATCGCCCCAAGGAAACTCTGTGGACAGAGGACAAAAGAGTTTGATAGAAGATTTGGGGGGTCCCTGAGCTGGGGGGTTTCCTTGCAGATGTTTCATGACCCAACTAGGGAAAATCATCAGGGAGGCGGATTGAAGGAGGAGGAGGAGGAGGAGGAGGAGGGAGGGAAAGGCCTGTGGGGTCCTTGGTGCTCTCTGAGCTTGGCTATTTCCTTCCATGACTCAACAGATGTAAGGGTGTGTGTGTGTGTGTGTGTGTGTGTTTGAACCCTCCCCACCCCAGACCCGCACACCACCCAGCCTGCCGCAGCCCAGTGCAGGGGGTGCCCAGCCGAAGGGAAACAGGCTGTCCATCCTTGGCCTGGCCTCTGACGGGGGCCTTTGGCTGGCCGAGCCAAAATAAAAATACTTTATTATTTAAAGTAATAAAAAAGTGAAGTCTGCACTCAGCAATCCCGGCTGGCCTCAAAAACCATTGCTAAGAGGGACGTGGAGCTGAGAAGCCCAACATAGAGAGAGAGAGAGAGGAAGAGGGAGGGAGGGAGGGAGGGAGGGAGGGAGGGAGGGAGGAAGGAAGGAAGGAAGGAAGGAAGGAAGGAAGGAAGGAAGGAAGG
>BLBF01000057.1:619244-641286 GCA_015471245.1 Laticauda colubrina
TTTCTTTCTTTCTTTCTTTCTTTCTTTCTTTCTTTCTTTCTTTCCTCCCTTTCTTTCTTTCCCTCCTTTAGTGTCATTTTCCCTCCCTCTCTCTCTTCGTCCTTCCTTTTCTCCCTTCCCCCTTTACTCCCTCTCCCTCTCTTTCCTTTCTTCCCTTTTTTTCATGTTCTTCTTTCTTCCCTCCCTCCCTCTTTTCCTCCTTTAATATATCATTTTCCCTTCCTTCCTTCCTTCCTTCCCTATCCCCCTTTCTTCCTTTTCTTCCTTCTTCCTTCCATCCTTCCTCTCTCCCTCGGCATCAGAAGATCACCCAAATGCTCCTCCTTGGGGAAACTCCCAGAGGAGGGCAGGAGCAAGAAGGAGCCACAATAATTCTAGCCTGCTGAAGTGGCTGGCTTCCACCTGGAAATCAAAGCCTCACATTTCCCTCAGCCTCCGGTCGCCGCAACCGGCTGCATGAGCACGGCAGTGAAGTGGCGCTCTCTTGGACTGAAGGGGGCTTAATGGACATAAACAGCCATTGCATCAGGGACGTCTCCGGCCGCAAACGGAGGGAAAAGTTGGCAGGGTAATCACGGCACATCAGCCTGGTGGGGCTGGAAATGGGTGTCGAGGCTGGGAGACGCCACAAGAGGCTCAGATCACTTCCCTGGGGCTGAATTGGGACTATTGTACACCTGCAGACTGCTTCAGGGAAGGGAGGGAGGGGGGAAGGAAGGAACTTCCTTGTTTCTCTGAGCTGCATGCATAATTGGGGCCGTCGTCCTTACATACAAGCACATTGTGGGAAAATGGCATTTTGAAAACATTTTTGGGGACCTTTCGAAGAGCCAATGCAGAGACTGGGGTTAAAAACCTCTATAAAAGGGAGGAGGCCAGGTGCAAAACCTTAAACATTGGAAAACACGGGTGTGTGTGGGGGGGTGGGGGTGTGTGCGCTCCAGGGGGTTATTTTGGAAGAAATGGAAACCTCGTAGACCAGAGCCTCGTACTGGAATGCAGACATGAAAGTAAATTGGATTTGTATTGATCGCGGGCTTTGTTGCTATTTTCAAGACACATGTATTCTTTAGCTGGGCCTTGTTCTTTCCTGCGAGGGTCAGTAATTTCTGGGCAACCCAGACTGTCGTGCTCCAAACTTAATTCTATTTCAGTTTTATCTGGAAAAGCTGAGGTTTCCCACGTTTCAGCCTCAGAAAACAAGTGTTGCGGCGTTGGTTGTTCTGAGAGAAACTCACCGGTCCTTCATCAGTAAAATGTAGGAAATGGATGAGAAGTTGGAATTTGAATTTGAGGTGAAGTTGACAGACCGAGTTGGAGGAGGGAAGGAGAGACTGAGAGAAATGGACTTCTTGGTTGAGAGACTGTAATAGGACTCAATTTCAGGCCATGGTGACATTTTGTTACAGGCTAAAGAGGAGAATCAACTTTGGGATTGGAGGATTAGATGGGATTTGACGAGAGCAACATTGCCGCTTTGGGAAAGATAAGGTTATTCACATTTGACAGCTTGCTGGCTTTTTAAAGATGAAATGAAGAGAAGAGGCGTTTGGCTATTCGTATTTTCAGATATTTTATAAATTGGCCTCATTTGTTTAAACATGGAGATGGCTGTGTCGCGAGTAGCTCTAAACATTGGCAAGAAAACCCCCAAGCTCAGAGGCCTCCAGGGAGCCCCAGTTCAACCCAGCTCTCCAAATCCTCTTCTCTCAATTCCTCTGAATGTTTCTGAGATGTTCTCACTGGCCGATGCTTGGACCCCAAGGGGGCAGTCAGAGTTTGGGGGCCAGAGCTGACCCACCCAAGCGATGCCCAGAATCTCTCTTTCTCGCTCTCCATCCCAGCTTCATGGGTTTTTTTTTTCCTCTTTTCCCAGGCCTGGCGCTCCATCAGATTATCACCATCACCGTCTCGCTCATCATGGTCATCGCCGCGCTGATCACGACCCTTGTCTTAAAAAATTGGTAAGGAGGTTCGACCCCCATTGTGTGTGGGGGGGGGCAACAGCCAAACTGGTAGCCTGTTTCCAGTGGTCCTTGAGGTAGGAGCAACCGAGCTCAAAAGTCTTGTTTGCTAAGCAAGACAGTGGTTCAAGGCAGCTTTCCCCCCTTTTAAGACCTGTCTCGCCACAGTCGCTCAATGAATCACAGTGGCGGGGGCAGAGTTAATGAGACAGTTCTTAAATGAACCCGGCTTCCCTACTGATGTCAGAAAGTGGCAAGGTCACATGACCCCGAGGGATGTGTGTGTGTGAGAGAGAGAGAGAGGATCAGACCTGCAGGCGGTACAGAGTGATGTCCTCCTCCCACCCACCGGCCAGGAAATCTTTGCCTGCCTTTCTCTCTCTTCTGAGCTCTCATCGGGCTTAATTAGTTCCTTTTCTTCTGGCGGATGGGCTCCTGCGTGGCCTAAACTAGGTTATGGCTTAGCTCCAGGCTCTCCTGCCATCACCTCGTTTCCTAGTGAATCCAACCTACTTTGAGATCAGCTCGCCTCGTTTTCATCTTACGGCGAGAACCCCTGGGAGGCGATAGCCAGGATTGTGATCATAAGTCAAAAACTACCTGTATGGTTTGACCATCAATGCAGGTCAGGCAACAAAATAAACCTGGATCGTCCGTGGCTCTGAATTGCTTCCCAGGTTCTGCATCATTGAGCTGTTTTATAGATGGGAACTGTGACCCCTAATTCAAAAAATAAAACCACTGGAAATCCATTTTTTTCTCTCTGAACTACCGAAGCAGGGAGACTGTGCGGTTATATTGAATTTCTTGTCTCTTTGTCCAATTTCAAAAAAAGATTTCAAAAGCCCTCGACATCCCTGCTGTACGGCTCATTTATCTACTTTCTCCAAAAAGGGGGGGAAAGTACACAGTTTTTCTCAGCGAGTTCTTCATTCCCCTTCAAGAGGAGCTTCAGATCTGTTGAACAGCTCCTAATAGTTGTGACTTTCTGTCATCTCCGCACTTGAGTTACACAAATCAACCTCAAAATGATTTGGCTGCAAATGAAAGCAAACTAACTGGGGAGAGAAAAAACAAGAAGTTTAATCTCTTTTTGTTTTAAAGCAAATGGAATGAGGTCATTGGATCATTTGCAAATAGAATTATAGGGCTGGAAGGGATCTTCAATGGAGGCTTAAAAGAATAAGAGAGTTGGAAGGAACCTTAGAGGTCCTCTAGTCGGACGCAGGAGATCCTACATCGCTCAGGACAACTGGCTGAACATCTTTTCTTGAAAACCTCCAGTCACGAAGCACCCACACCTTCTGGAGGCAAACGGTTCCGCTGATTAATTCCCTTCACTGACAGAAGGTTTCTCCTTCGTTCCAGGTTGGCTCTCTCCTTGGCAGCTTTCCTTCTTCTCCTGCCCTCAGCTGCTTTGGACCAAAGGTTGACCTCTCTCTTCTTTGTGACAGATTTTGGAAGGCTGCTACCGTGTCACCCTTGGTCCTCCTCTTTGTTAGGCTAGATATATCCAGTTCCTGCAAGTGTTCATCATATGTCTTTGCTTCCAGTCCCCTAATCACCTTTGTTGCTCTTCTCTGGACTCTAGATGGATCTGGGGGGGAAAGGGTGCCACCAGGAGAAGAGAAAGAGAGAGACATCTCCATATCTTTCCTGCTGGTCTACAGCCAACAAGCTCTTTAAACAGTTTGAACTTCTCCAGAATTGCACGGATGCTAAACTCCGTCTTTTTGGTCCACAATCCAGGAGGGGTCGAATGCCAGGGGTGGGGGTGGGGGCTCCATCTGTCAAAGAAGAGCCCCCAAGAAAACCAGGGCCATGGAGAACAAAAGCAGGAAACAGTCCTGTCCCCCACCGAGGGGAGAGTCATGGCTGCGTTTTTGACAAATTGGGCAATGTGCCATGCAAACAAAATCATTTCAACAAGCACCGTATTAAACTTGGTGCCGTTGCTTACACGGACACGGTACTTAGCATCAGTAATTTCCCCTTAATTACAACGGCCGTCATTTGAAACTCGAGATTGGATTAGGGAAGATAAATAAATAGGCGCAGAAAATGTACCTGTAACCCGAGGATCTCGCTCTGTGGCGACGGGTGTTTCTCGGGTACTAAAAAGCGATAATTAAATTTGGAATTGCAGGTAATTGCCGTCTCTCAGGCACGCCAAGACCGCTTGGCATTGAGGTTACTTTTTCTTATGAATTATTTATGGGTATTTTTATGCCACTTTAAAAAAAAAATCCCCTGTGGAGCGCCAGCGAACAGACAGGCTCTCACAATTCTGCCGGGCACAAAATCGCAGAGGTTGTGACTTTTGTGCTGAACGAGGCTGAACCAATCGCACACAGGCGCTCTTTCGCAAAGCTACTGGCCTCCTTCCTTCAAATCAAGCCAGCATTCGTAGGATCCTGGTTTCTCGCCGGCTATCGCTTGACCCATTTGTCAGCCCGGTTGGAGAACCCTGTTGAGCAGCGGGTTGGGCTGGAAGATCTCCAGGGTCCCTTCCAACTCTGTTGTTCTCTTATTCTATTGTTATCCTGCTCTTCTCTTATTCTCCCTTGGGTAAGAAAAGGTCTCTTAACTAAAAGACCAGATGTTTTTCAACTGGTCTCTTCTGCTCTCCTCCCAGCTGTGCGCAGAGGGGCAATGCCCGTCGCAATGGCCACCAGAGGAAAATTAAGCAGCAGGAAGAGAGTTGCCAAAACCTGACGGACTTCACTCCGGCCAGAGTGCCCAGCAACCTGGACATCTTCACGGCCTACAACGAAACCCTCCAGTGCTCGCATGAGTGCGTGAGGACGCCCGTCCCGATGTATGCCGAGGAGACGATGCTCTCCCCGGGAGACTACAAGACCTCCTTCAACGGGAACAGGTGAGGGCTGTGGCTGATGGGCTTGATGCCACGGCCAAGGCTGACCTGGGCTGTCCCAATCCGGAATAAGTTGAGTTGGGGTGGAATGTGGTCTCAGGAAGGCGTGAATTCCACAGGAGCAGCAAAGAGCAAAAGTTCAGATACTTTGTGCATGAGAAAGAGGGTGGAGACAGCTCCTCCCTAACAGCTCCTAGAGTTTATGGATAATCCTGGACTTCCCACAG
Source organism: Laticauda colubrina (assembly GCA_015471245.1). NCBI lineage: Eukaryota > Metazoa > Chordata > Lepidosauria > Squamata > Elapidae > Laticauda > Laticauda colubrina. The sequence goes on from BLBF01000057.1 coordinate 624,311, forward strand.
TTCATTTAGTGACCGTTGGAAGCCACAACAGAACTGGGGGGAAAACATTTTTCACATTTACGACCGTTGCAGTCTCTCTGTGGTCACATGACCCAGTCAACCCCTCGGCCATTTTTGGCAAAGTGGAGAGCCTTCTAGATTCCATGTTGTCAGGTTGTCCCTCAAACCAAAATATAGAAACATGCCAATGTTCATTTATTATCTCTTTCTCTCTTTCTGCCTCTTTCCTTCTCTGTTTCGCTTCCCCTTTCCTCTTTCTCTCTCTTTTTGCTTTCTCTCTGTCCCGCTTTCTCTTCCTCTCCCCCTTCCTCTCTTTCTTCTTTCTGCTGTCTCCCTTTCTCTTCCTCTCTTGCCCCCTCTCTCCCTATTTCTTTCTCTCTTTCCCCTTCCATTTCTCTCTCTCTCCCTTTTCTCTTCCTCTCTTGCCCCTTCCTCTCTCTCTTTCTCTTCCTCTTTTCCCTCTCTCCTTTTCTCTCTCTATGATTTGTGAATTGTGGGGAAATAAACATCTATTTATACTTCTTTACCCCCTCCTTTCCCCTCTATTGGCTTCCTAGCTGGGGTGTTTGCACTGCAGAAATGTCCATCCCCGTGTTTGCTTTTAATGACAATTTCTCCCCAACGGTGACTCTCTCGCCGCTCTCACCGATATGGATCTGGATCGGAAGCGGCCAGCCTGCACCAAAACAAATCCATGCAAGTTAGTCTCTGATTGGTCTTCCTAAAATCAAATGGGGCACGTGGCCAACCAATCACTGGGGAGGATAGGACAAAGGTTCAAAGGGAAGTGTCCGGCCTTCTGGTACTGAAACAAGACACACGAAGACATTAACCGACAGGCAGTCCTTGACTTATGACCACAGTTGCGCCCAACGTTTCCATTGCTAAGTGAGACAGCTGTTAAGTGAGTTTTGCCCCATTTTATGACCATTCCTGCCATGGTTGTTCAGTGAATCACTGCAGTTGTCAGGTTGGTCACGTGGTTGTTAAGTGAACCCGGCTTCCCTATTAACTGCTTGTCAGAGGGTCACAAAAGGGACACTGCGACAGTCATTAAATGTGAAAAGCAATCCTAAGTCACTTTTTTTACTGCCACTGTAGCTTCAAACAATCGCTAAACAGACCGTTGCAAGTCAAGGACTATCAGGTGCTGTGAATCTGGAAAACGTAAATCTAAAACCAATATTTCTTGTCAGCCAAGTGTGCAAATCCCCTCTTTTTCGCTCCTCCTCCTCTGCAGGGGGTCTTCCTCGGACCGCCATCTAATCCCCGTGGCCTTCGTATCGGAAAAATGGTTTGAGATCTCGTGTTGACCGGCAAAACTCTGTTTTTAACTTCCTGGAGGGGCAGCCAGACACTGCGCAGCCATTCCGTGGTAAGTCCCTTCACTAGTCCTTTTGATTGTCAAAGAAATAAATAAATCCTAGATGTCCTGATGGGTCTGATGAACCTTCTCTTGTGGGACCGTGGATGTGTCCCATGAGAAAGTCCCCAGTTCTTCTAAAGGGCGTGGATTCTTCTACCATCTCAAGAACTTTGTGAGATGTCCCACAGGTGCTCACTATTGGAAGACCTGTAAGACTAGATCCTTGAGAAGGTCTGTCTAAAAGATTTCCAAGAGCCGGCACAAACCTGATGGCCAGAACTTGACTCCAGAAGTCTTCAAAAAGAGGTCTTCAAAAAGAGATTGCCTGGAATGGTATCAGGTCTCCTGGTCGAGCAAAGAGTTGGGCTAGAAGATCTCTAGGGTCCCTTCCAGCTCTTTGATTCTGAGATAAATAAGATACAGAATAGATAGATGGATGGATGGAACAGCTTGCCTCCAGAAATTGTAGGAGCTCCATCACTGCTTTTTAAGAAGAGCCTGGACAGCCATTTGTCTGAAATGATATAGGGTCTCCTGCCAAGCAGTGGGTTGGACTAGAAGACCTCCAAGATCCCTTCCAGCCGTAGGATTCTATGATTCCTTCCCATCTCTAGCTCTTACCAATTCCCACCCTGCCTCTTCTGGAGTTCGTGCCCTCCTCTTAACAGAATAACACAGTTGAAAGGGACCTTGGAGGCCTTCTAGTCCAACCCCTGCTCAAGCAGGAGACCCTTCTTCCTCCGTTTGCCATTCAACTCCCCCTCCCCAGAGTTCAACCCACGTGGAGCCCCCAAAGCTTTACCTCCATGTTAATTGATTAAACTGTCCTTTCTCTCTCTCTTTGAAAGAAATAACCTATTTTAGACGATCCCAATGGCCACACGAGGCCCATCCCTTTCCCACTAGGGCTGAAATTGGTCACCAGCCGAGCAAGGATGAGGTTAAGCTTCAGAGGGATGTAAACGATGGTAGTGGGCTTCATTACCTCTCCTGCCCCTTCTTTAAAAACCCTGCTGTTGTTTAAATTGCTTCCTGAGCACGGATTCCGAACCGAAGAGGCTCGCCTAGGAAACCGTACATTCCTAAAAAGGAAGACGGGGATTGATGCTCAACACACACACAAATGTGGACGGTGGGGGGGGGGGGAATGGAAACACAACATTAAAGTGCGCACCAGTGTTGTCAGGGGCATGGATGAGGATAAAAAAGCAAATTTAACAAGCCTCTAGGTTGGCTTCCAGAAAAGAGGAGGAGGAGATGAGGGTGGAGAAGAAGAGAGAAGGAGAAAGAAGGGATGGGGAAGTGGGGAAGGAGGGAAAGAAGGAAGGAGGGATGGGGAGGGGAGGAGGAGAGGGAGAAGGAAGGGATGAGGAAGAGAAGTGGTGAAGGAGAACAAAGGAAGGAGAAAAGAGTGGGAAGGAAGGAAGATTAAATTTAAAGAATACGTGAATAAATTCAGACCTTTGTTTCAACAGATAATTACAATCTTAATGTCCCTCCTCTTTCTTAAATATTTTACAAATCCCTTCATCCTTTCATCTAATTTACATCTTTCAGTGGAGGGGATTCTCTCCAGAAGTTGTGGGGGCTCCATCCCTGGAGGCCTTCAAGAAGAGAATGGACAGCCATTTCTCCGGGATGGTCGAGGGTCTCCTGCTTGAGCTGGGGGTTGGACTAGAAGACCTCTGAGCTCCCTTCCAACTCTGTTATTATCCCACATTCGATGAATCTTTAACTCCTTGCTGGCATCCCTCCGAGAAAACCTCCGTGCGTGGTTGCGAAACGGGATCAGCATGACCCAGATTGACAGAGGATCCACAGCCACATCCGAAAATGTTTTCCCTGCCACTGTGAAGCCTTAATGATAATTTTAATTACAACCCCCACCCCGCGTTAATTGCTGTTTATGCAGGAGACAAATCTCGCCCAGCTATTATTCAAGGGGGTTATTTTCTGCCCACACTCCTTTTCTGCTCCGAGATTTATTTTTATTTTTATTTGGGGGGTGGGGAGGAAAAAGGGTAGTGATTCCACCCCACTTTGATCTTTTCCTGCCACTTCTGCTTTTGGGGTGACACAAAATGCCTCCAGAGGGAGGAAAAACATGGTGTCCTTTTTTTTTCTTTTTTTCTCTTTCTTTCTTTCATCCATCCTTCCTTTCTTCCATTTTTCCATCCTTGCATCCTTCCTTTCTCTTTCTTTTTTATTATATGAAAAACCTAAATTCACATAAATTAACTTTCCAAATTAAATTCTAGATTATTATTGGTTTTTTTTTAATGCAGATGGGATGCAGCCTTACTGGGCAGGTGTTCTAATTTCTTAACAGATTTTAATTGCACTTTAATTGTATTTTAATTGGCTCTGCAAATGTTTACGTTTCCTTCCTGACGGTTGCCTTCTTGGGATGCCATTGGTGGGAAACGAAGGGCATCCCTGAAGTGGATTAAACTGGGGCCGAGGCCCACATCACCCACACAGCTACGAACTTTGACCCCAGGGGGGCTCCAGAAATGAATTGACACCTAAATTTACTTTTTCTCTACGATTTGGTTCTCTGTGTAGGGGCGCATTATGTTTCATAGCGACAAAAGGATGGATTTTTAAGGATTTGCTAATTATTCGGTCCAGGAAATCATTTTATTCTCTATTATTCCGAATAATTTCCCTTTTCCAATTTCCCTTTCTTTTCTTTCTGTCCATCAATAAAATTGCTTTAAAAGCTCCCCAGATAAACACAGGGGGTCCTTGACTTATGACCCCCACAGAGCCCAACTACATGGCTACACAGAGACAGTTGCTGAGGGAGTTTCTCCACTTAAGTGAATCACTGCGGTTGCTAAGCTGGTCACATGGTTGTTAAGTGAATCTGGCTTCCCCCTGGACTTGGCTTGTCACCAAAGGGGGGAAAATCACGTGACCCCGGGGATGTGGCAATGGTCGTTAAGTGTGAAAAATGGCCGGAGGTCCCCCTTTTTTTCAGTTCTGCTATAATTTCAAATGGTCACTAAACAAATGGTCGTAAGTGGAGGATTTCCTGCACAGCCTGTATGATAAAGAAGCATTTCCAGAAGCACTTTTTAAAAAAACTCATATATTACGACGAAATGATGCACATTATAACATTTCTGTTTTCTTCTTCGTTTTGTTTTGTTTCGTTCCTTTCCCCTTTCCTTTCCTTTCTTTTCCTTTTCTCTTCCTTCTCTCTTCCTCCTTTCCTTTTCTTATCTTTTCTTTTTTCTTTCTTTTTCTTCCCAACAGGATTCCATTGGTGAACCTGTAAAAAAAAAAATTCAAGCATCAAATGAAGAGGGCGACCTTATAGCTAACATTTGTGTTTTACTGATGGAAGACTGAAAGCAATCAAATATATTTTTATATTTATGCACACATATAAATAATCTACACAAAAAGGGACTAGCCCCACCCTGCAATTTTCAAGGAACGCACTACTTTCAGGCAAACAAGAGACGGGCCAGGAGAAACTCACAGCCCGAAGGGAGAAAATGAAGAAAACCCAACCCCAGAGATAGACATCACTTGGGAACGTTGGAAGGGCAAACCCATTTTTCTGAAACTGTGCCAATTCTAACCATTATGTGCCATGAACTGCCAGGAAAAAAAAAAGAGGACAAACTCAGAAAAAAACAAAACAATTTAAGGACACGTCAAAAACGTAGGACAGGTTGGGGGCCACGTCTTATCGTAAAGTCAGTATTTCTGGTTATTATACATATAATATCTATATATATATATATAGATAGATAGATAGATAGATAGATAGATAGATAGATAGATAGATAGATCTATATATATATATAAAAAAAACGCAAACACATTTTGTATTGTAGCAAATTTTTGGAAAAAAACAAAAGCGATCTTAAATGTCTGGGGTTTTTTTAAACTAAGAAATGACTTATTTGAGTTATGTGATATTTTTTCCCCCTTGAAACAGAGTCGATCCCGGACTTAAATAAATCCGTGTTTTTTACTCCGGAAATGTAGTTTACACCAAGCCGTAAATATCCGTCTTCCTGGTTCCTAAAAAAACCCGTGTCCCGTGTAGATCTGGGGCTTGTGGCATCACTTTCTCTAAACAATCCGGGTTGGTTGTGGTTTGTTGGTGATCACACCTGCAGCTGTATTGCAGTATCTTGTAAGCAATCCTGAAGTTTCCAGTTGGTTTTAATACAGGGAGTCCTCAACTTACAACAGTTCCATTTAGTGACCATTTAGTGCTGCAAAAAAGTGACTTATGGCTGTTTCGCACAATGACAACCGCCATGCCATGCCCCTGGTCATGTGATCACAATTCAGACACAGCCCCTGACTCACAGTTATGATGGTTGCAATGTCACGTGACCTCCCGACGAGCAAAGTCAATGGGGAAGCCGGATTCACTTAACGACCAGGTTACAAACTTAACAACTGAAGTGATTTAATTAACAATGGTGGCAACAGAGGTCATAAAACTGGACAGAACTCCCTCCCTCTTTTCCTTGCCTGTTTTTCAGGCAGGGAGTTCCAACACGACATTGGCTTAAAAGTCTCTTTTATAATTCCCAAGAAAATAATACCTAAATCAAAGTGCAGGGCCCAGCAGAGAGTTGGTGAGAAAAAGCAAAGCGAGGTACTACTACCATGTAAAGCCTTAGTAAGGCCACACTGAGAGTACTGCATCCAGTTTTGGCCACCACGATATAAAAAAAGATGTTGAGACTCTAGAAAAAGTGCAGAGAAGAGCAACCAGGACGATGAGGGGACTGGAGGCTAAAACCTATGATGACCGGTTGCAGGAACTGGGCCTGGCCGGCGGAGGGAAGAGAAGGACCAGGGGAGGCAGGAGAGCATCTTCCAGTATTTGAGGGAGGGGCTGCCCCAGAGAGGAGGAGGAAGGGGGTCAAGCTATTTTCCTGAAGGCCAGACAAGGAATAATGGATGGAAACTGATCAAGGAGAGATTCAAATAAGGAGGAATTTTCTGACCATGAGAACAATCAGCCAATGGAACAGAAGTTGCCCTCAGAAGTTGTGGGAGCTTCATCATCCCTGGAGGCTTTCAAGAAGAGGCTGGACTGTCTTTTGTTAGAAATGGTGTAGGGTCTCCTGCTTGAGCGGGGGGTTGGACTAGATGACCCACAGGGTCCCTTCCAACTCTATTAATCTGTTAAACCAGGGTCGCCGAGAAAAGTTCAAGACAGAATTAAGGCAGAGTTGTTCTTCTGCGGGAATCAAGGAAGACGAGGAATTTTTCAGCAGATCGAAATGTGGACGCTCCATTCAGAAATTTATCTGCTTGCCTGGGGACAGAATCTCAAACATTTTATTAAAAATCTTTTTTTTTTAAAAAAAAGAAGTTTTGGTAAAGGAAGACCAAAGCCTCCTTTTTCAGGAAGACCAAGGGCTGGGCATGGAGGACTTAGTGACCTCAATGTTGTCAGCACTAAACAAGTCCATCTGCCTCCCTCCTCCCTATATTTTTAACACTGTGGGTAGTGTCCCTTCTCGTATTTTTAAATCTATTTAAATTTAAAATCAATTTTATTGATTTCAGAGGCTGGGTTCCCTCCCGTCTCTCCCCCCCCTAAATGTTTCTAAGCTCCTTTATTGATGGAATTGTTGCTTTTAATTTTTGTAAGCTGCCTCGGGCAGTTAGGAGAGAAAAAAAAAACATGGAGAGTGATTTATTTCTCTAAATAAAGACATTACACCAGCCGGATCTCCTGTTACATTGAGAAGGGAGCTCTGTGCCCCTCACCTTGGTGTGCAAAGCAGCTCTTGGGTCTCCAACGATTGTCTGGATCCACAGATTTTTTTAAAAAAAATCAACTTTCCTTTAAAAAAAATTCAGGCTGCTGAAACAGAGGTCAACTAGAAGTCCCATCAACTCAAACTTGGTGGATAATGGGCGTTTGACTCTAATAAAGGTTGCATTGCTAAAATCTCCGAGCATCTCCAGGAAAGCTCAGCACAAAGGACCCCACAGTCCTCCTCTTCCTCCTCTCCACAAAGACCACTCCCTTCTAGCACTGATGACGCTACCTAGTTGGGCCATGAAACGTCTGCAAGGAAACTGCCAAGCTCAGAGAGCACCAAGGACCCCACAGTCCTCCTCTTCCTCCTCCTTCTCTCTTCTTCGCAAACCCCATTCCCTTCCAGCACGGATGACGTTACCAAGTGGGGTCATGAAACGTCTGCGAGAAAAAACAACCAAACTCAGAGACCACCAAGGACCCCACGTTCAGCTCTCCTGAGGTCAAGATGGCAGGCCCAGGGAGAGGGAGGGAAGGAGAGGGAGACTGAGAATCAAAGATTTTTGCCCATTTGTCCTTGTTGCAGATTCGATGCAAACTGTAATAAAGTTTGCTAGAACTTCATAGCTCACGATGTTCACCGGCCATCTGGAGCTGGGAGCGTCGCTGGCAGCCGCCGTTTCCTGCAAGGAATACGGAGCGATTGAAGGTTGCTTTTGAGGAACAAAATACTTGGCTGGTCAGTTTCCAGGATGTAAATCCTAGCAATTTTTTCCCCACTGTTTCGCACACCACCTGCTTTCCCAATGCAGCATCTGCTGTGGCTAACTTTGTGTTTTTAATATCTCCACTGGAGCGGAGAGGACAGAAGCTAGCATAAGGCCCAGGAAACAGTTGTATTTATTTTTAAAAATATTATTCGGTTTCAAAAAAATAAAATGAAATTAAAAGAGGATTATAACCCAAGGAGATAAGGAACAACAGGAGAATGCTCTAAAGTGATGGAAAAGCAAAACACCAAAAATAACATTAAAAAAAAAAGTTACTTTCAACTCTCTTCAATAGTGATACAATAAAGGATTTTCTTTTGTTTTTGTTTCACACAAAAAAAGATACGAAGCTAAAAGTAAGAAAGATATGCATTCAGAACAACCAGACAATAGCAACAGTGTAGAATATCTTAGTTTCTCAAGCTAAAGAAAATATGTAACTCATAAATGCATCATAGCATCAGTTCCACAAATGCACAAAACATTAATGGATATTTTTATAATCAGTATCTACAATAAATAGTTCAACTGTTGGACCAAAGTCACCTTGCCATTTTCATGGCGAAGGCGGGACTAGACTTCGCCGTCTCCTGGCTTCAGGCCACCCCCTTCACCAAACTGGCAGTGGAAGTATTCGACCAGTTCTGCCCGGTTCTGGAGAGCCGGTCGTGGCGATGAGCAGCGGAGAGTGAACCGGTTCTCTTCGCCGCTGTGTTTGGCCCACCTGCCCGCCCAGGCTCCCATACTCACTTTTATGGCCAGAATTCAAAGCGTGGCTGCTTTGCGCAGCAGCTGCTGCAGCGACCAGCATCATGCAGGCTTGCGGGAGGCAAGTTAGAACGCCTCTGTGCCTGTGCAAAGTGCGTGTTTGGCGCGTGCGTGCACGCAAAGTGTGCATGTGTGCAAAGCACGACCACCAAGCCGGTGGCACCTTTATTTGCATACCACCACTGCAAACTGGCCTTCTTAATCCAATCTTATGACATTGGATCTCTTCTATCAAGATAGAATGGCTCAGGGGAAGTGGGTGGGGCAGAGCAAAAAGGGGGCGGGGCTCCAAACCCTCTCTAGGCTCCTCTTTACTGGCCACACCTTGAAATCTCCAGCTTGACATGAACAGTCAAGGCAGTCTAGAAATGTGGCTCAGAATCCAGCATTTGCTTGGATCCCCCTTGCCCCACACCCACAGCTGCGTTCACACAACCACAACCACACTTGTCCTGAAGATCCAAGGGGTAGATCTTCAAAAACAACAACAACAACAACAACCCCAAACTGCTCAATCTTAGAAGATGGGTTGGAAAACCTCTGGAGTTGACATATCCTGGTTCTCAGAGCAGATGATTTCTTCTCTGCAGGAGATAAGTGGACAAAATGGCAGATTTAAGATCCTGAAAGGGAGGAATAATTGGAATAGTTCCCACAAAAATGAATAGAATAAGCTGGTTTTAGAGGAAGCTTCAGAAAAATAGAAGTTTATAAGTGCTGTTGTGAAGTGTATGACTGATGAAGGGGATAAGATCCAAAGCTAAGGGTGAAGATGACAAATTGGGACCTCAATTGATGGAGTCAGAAGGCCCTTGTTCCCACGGTCCATCCATCTCCATCATCAAGAAGAGGGTGGCTTGTCTCCAAGAATACACTCGGCAGGAACTTGTAGGCTCTTGTAGGCCACTGAGAAGACTAAAGGATGAGAACTTAGAAGAACATGAGTTTTATTCTAGCCAAACGTCCAACCTTATAAACATTAGGCATTCCTTCCGCTTCTCTTCCTTCTCTCTCTTTTGGCCCACCCAAACAGACACCGACATGGGTAAAGTGGACTTCCTTGGACCTATTAAAAGCTGGTGGCCCCTCATCTTGTTCTCAAGAAGCCCACAGATCCACGGCAAGAGTTCATGAGAGGATAGAGTGGACATTATCTCTTGTGGAGATACATCAAAGAGAAGAGAAGCTGTGAGGACAACCCAGCCAAGGTTTAGCAGGACGTACATTCAGGAGAAGGTAGATAAGGTAGAACTTTTCAAGGTGGAGATCTTGTCCTTCTTTAGCGGAGAAGTGGAGGCCTTCTCTTTCCTTCTCAAAGCCTCTCTCCAAAGATCTACAGCCAAATCACAACTCAGAGATTTCAAAAAGCTAATTACGTGCCTCTCTAATTATAATCCTGTCTCCAGATGGTGTTCTCCCACCGGTAGATCAGCCAGGCGTTGGCTCCCACAGAGGCCCCAGGGACTTCCTTTGAGTGCCTACACACACATGTGCACCACCCACATGCCCATAGCAACCTGTCACGAAAAAGACTTCCTTTCATTTCAATAGGATATTTCTCCCATCAAGAAGACTCAGGTGGTGGAGAAGTTCTCCAGATGTTTCTCCAGCATTACAGTGCCCCTCAAAGGAAGGACAGCGGGTTGCATCTTTCTCATTCAATCTTTCACCATCAATCTGGAAGTCAGTAAAAAGATTGTTGCATACTCATCCCTTAAATGCTGTTCGGGGAAGGAAACTGTCCAACAACTCAACATGAAATAGACCCACAGGGCTCCAATTGGTTGCCCTTAATTCAGTTCTACCACTTTTCCCACCATGTTTATCTCCTTCCCCTGCAGGCCTGTGGCCAGATCCCTTGAGGAACTGTTTGGAAACCATGCCAAAAATCTTTTGTGATATGATTAATGTTCTCTAAGCTTCTCAACCATCCCATGATTAATTTTTTTTTTTTTTTGGGGGGGGGGTATTATCGACATGTGAGATGGGCTGGAACAGTCAATGGGCCTTTATGGCCTACAGACCCAAGAAATCTACCAAGAGGCTGAGACAATTCTCTTTCTTTCTTTCTTTCTTTCTTTCTTTCTTTCTTTCTTTCTTTCTTTCTTTCTTTCTTTCTTTCTCCATTTCCTTAATGAAACAATTAACAAAACAATGCCATCTATAACCTTGTTTAATTAGATTATCTCAAAAGCTGGACTCAAATGGTAGGCCATCGTTATGCCTTCCTTGCATATCCTGAGTAGTTTTAAACCAGTGACGTGAAAAGCAACACCCTTCTTTCTCCAACGGAGTCACGAAGATCCCCCAACATATTCAGAATGCAGAATAACAAGAGTCGGAAGGGACCCTTCCGTTGTCTAGTCCAACTTTGTTCAAGTAAGAGACCCTATGTCATTCTGGACAAATGGCTGTCCTGTTTCTTAAAGTCTCCTGCTTGAGCAGTGGGTTAGACTAGAAGACCTCCAAGATCCCTTGTTGTATGAAAACGTCAGGCTCCGTTGTGTGTTTTTTCCAAGTGTGGCCACCAGAAAAACCCAGATTTACACCCCGGCTACATAATATTGGCTGTTTTATTTGCAATTAGTTTTATCATCCCTGGCATGGATTTGTCCTTTTCTAAAGACAACAGCTTAATCAATAATGCCTTTTATGGGCTCTTTTGGCTGTTTATGGACATGGTCACACTTCATAAACCAGCTGCACATGCCCACGTAGATCCATCTCTGGTGAAAATCTGGGGTTTGAAACAAATTTGTGTCTGCTTGAAGACCGAGAGACAACCAACAACAAAATACATGAATTTATCTGATCAAGAAAATACACTGGGACGTTTATCGTATTAATAACAACTTGGTTACCGCAGAGATGTGACTGTGTGGTCAAAATGTGTAATTTTAAAGTGCCGCCTTGTCCACCTCAAGTTAAATCCATTTTGTTTCACTCCATGAATTTTTTAATAGAAGTGCAATCTGTTGTGACGATCTTCCCACCCATACATAAAAAGAGTTTCATTTGAGGCCGGAAGGATGGCAGCTTTGATGGAGCTGCCATCTGATTGCATTGTCAAGGTGCCAATATTGTGAAGTTGTTGTGTTCCCGAGGATGGCATGTTTCTGAAGAAGGATGCAATTGAAAGAGGAGAGAAACAGAGAAAAAAAGAAGGAAAAGGCTTTGTTAACTCTTCAGATTGCTCTCTGGCAACTCTGTTTACTAGGAGGCATTTTTGGCTGGATAGAGATGGGTTCCAAGAGTATCTACAGGTCCACCAAGAAAAACATCTTCAGGGCACCATAAGGAATATCTACAGAGCCACCATGAAGAATATTCCAGACATCTGATGGATAAAGTTATTGAGATCTGCTCCAGATTACACTCTAGCCTGGAGTACATAGAAGACTGTTGGTTGTAATATCATCACTGAAGTGAACCTTAGAGAAGATAAAGCAGAATTTGAAATTGAAATCAAACTTCTGGAGGCACTAGATGACCTTCAAGTTCCCTTTCAATCCTTCTGTTCAACAAGTCCACGTTGTTCAAATGTTTGGTCTCTTCTGACCCAATGAAGCTTATGGTGTGACTACAGTTGAAGTCAGAATAATCTGACATCTTTAATTGAGTTTGTTCCACAGCTCCACCTCTTCCTCTTCATTCAATATTTCTTATCAAATGCAATTAAACATCCTCGATATTTGTGATATCCAGAAGAAGAAAAAAACCTGGATCTGTAAATCGATTGTCTGGTGGAAGAAAAGAATTAAAGGCCCCAATGGAGACCAGATGCTTGACTGAAACCCTTGTCATCAAGATCATTTGGTAAATCGATACTCTGCTCAGAAGCTAACAAGAGAAGATACTGGAGGAATAAAACTAATTACTAGGAAAGCCATCGGTAAACCCACGATGAAGTACTGACATCTTATCATCATCTCTGGCTGAGTTCAGAACAAATCCTGTTAATTAATTCCAAGCGAGGTAAAAAATATCGAACATTGTAGACTGATTTCATATTCAGAACCTCAAAATCTGTTCTTCAGGAGAAGAAGCACCATAAAGGAGGAGGAGGAAGAAGAGGAAGAGGAGGTGGTGGAGGAGAAGAGAAGGTAAGAGTAGGGGAAAAGGAGAAGGAGGAGAGGAGGAGAAGGAAGAAGAGAAGGAAAGAGTAGGGGGAAAAGGAGAAGGAGAGCAGAAGAAGGAGGAAGAGGAGGGGAGGAGAACGAGAGGAGGAGAAGGGGGGGAGGAGGAGGAGGAGAATTGGAAGGGGCCTTGAAGGTTTTCTAGTCCTACACCCTGTAGGACGAGGGAAGTAAACACAAAATGTAAATAATGGAGCTTAAGATAATTGAAGTGGATCCGTTCCAGCAGTGAAGGATGGCATGGCTTGCTCCGCACCAACAGCGCTGTACATAAATAGGTCAGCTGTGCTCTTCCCAGCAGATGCTTCCAACATGGTTGATCATGATGTCTTCTCTGGACCCTCCCTGTGTGAGTCCTTCAACATGGATCGATGGCATTGACTCAAGTTACTTTCTATCTTCTCCCCAACTTGGAATTGAACTGTCAGAAAGTTCTTGAGGTGGAGGAACTACATGATCTCCAACAACCTCTGGGTGAAATGGAGGGATGGAAGCAGAATTCCAGTCTCTTCTCCAGGGACAGAGTACCCACGGCTTCTGGAGGTCAGCCCTTCCCGATTAAATCTCCTCAAAGGTTCTACTAACCTTCACCTGCCCACAAATCATGCGAGGCGACCTATTTCTGGATGGGGCTCCATCTTTCCCCTTTGGTAGGACTCCAGTTCCCATCTTTCATCCAGAAAAGCCAACTTCAGTAGACATTCCAGCACTACCCTACTTCTCCAAGTTCTTGGCGGTGAGGAACCCCTGTTGAGAAAGATCTAGTGAAAGAGAAGGTGACTCAAGAGGAAGGAAGCGGCCTTCTATGAATAATAACCAAGCCGAAGGTTGGCATGAGGAGCACTGCTGGGCCTGTGAACTTTCTATCTGCTTCAAAACTCTTCAGGAACTCCAAGACATTTGCAGAGCTCTGGGAAAAAAAGAGTTCTTCTTCTCCAGTGGAGACACCCACCCACCCACCCACCCCTTGCACACGCCTGTTCCACACCAGCTGCTTCCCCTGGTGGAAGAGGGAAGTGAGACGGCAGTGGTTGGAAATCAAATTAACGTTTCACGATGGCAGCTGTATCTCGGTCGATGAGGCTCAGCTGCCACCTGGCACCTGTCCATCAGAGGACACCTTCCAAGCCTGAAAGAATCGCCGGTGATGGATGGACTTGTTTGTCATGCAAGGAGACAAACTCAGCTTTGATGAGGCAGGGGGAAAGAAAGGAAGGAAGAACAAAGAGAAGAATGAGGAACTGGAAGCAGGAGATAGGGCGGTTGTGCACCATCAGGAGAAAACCTCCTTCCAAGCTGGAGGCAGACTGGTTTCCCCAGGGGAGACTTCCTCACCAACTCACATGTTATGGGCACTGCTCCACCAGGAGGGAGAAGGGCTTTGTGAGGTCCAACCCAGGACAAGGCCAGGGATCAGCACAAAAGGACAGCTCCTTCAGCTCCAGAGGCTGAGGGATCTTCTGGCATCAACTTCTGTAACGGGCGAACACTGCCTGGAGGCAGAAGATTCATCCTTTGTCCAAAAGTGTCAGATATTCAGGGCCTAAATGACTAAAGGGACCTTCACTGCTTCTCAAGCAATTCCCCCCCCCCAAAAAAAAATACACTTCTGTATGTCAAGAACAAAGACCTATCAATCCTCAACATGTCCATATTTATAACCCAGCTCTGCTCAAATCACAGGCATGTCTTAAAGAGGAGTGTCCACAGCATGAAGATCATAAGATGATCTTCACAGTGGCCTTTATGTTGGGAAGGAAGCGCCATCCGTGATTTCCAGCTTCAGCCAAGCTGTGGTGGCCACCACCTTACTACCTTCTCTCACGCCCACCATTTCTTCTGGCTGACAGCTTCTTCTGCTCTTCCACTCCGCGTGACTCTCTGCAATTGTTTGTATCATGAGATGCCCACATTTGGTGCCAGGTTTGGTCTCCACAATATGGAAGAGAGGTTGAGTCTCTCGAAAAGAGAGCAGAGAAGAGCAACCAAGAGGGCTAGAAGACTGGAGGCTAAAACATAGGAAGAATGCTTGCTGGAACTGGGGAGGTCTAATTTAATGAAAAGAAGGACCAGGGGAGACATGAGAGCATCTTCCAATATTTGGGGGGCTGCCATAGAGAAGAAGGGGGTCAACCTATTCTCCAAAGCACCAGAAGGCAGGACAAGAAGCAACAGATGGAAACTCATCAAGGAGAGAAGCAACCTGGAACGAATTTCCAGATGGAAACTCATCAAGGAGAGAAGCAACCTGGAACGAATTTCCTGACAGTCGGAACAATTAACCAGTGGAACAACTTGCCTCCAGAAGCTGTGGGTGCTCCATCACTGGAGGCCTTCAAGAAGAGAGTGGGACAGGAGAGGTCTCTTGCTCGATCAGGGCTTGGACTAGAAGACCTCTAAGGTGGCCCCCCAGCCCTGTTATTCTGGCAAACCAATGGTTATAAGTTGAGGACTTCCTGTATCTTCCCAGCACGAGCCGCATGATCTGACTGTGCAAAGTTGTTGGGGATTTGTTTAGCTCCTTCAAACAAAACTAGGCTAGGAATAATTGCATTTGTCATGAAGGGCTTGGCGGGAAGGGGAGAAAGCGAAACGGCACAAAATTAATATTGATTCCAATTAAGCCATTTATCTCCCCGTGTTTTCCAACCGCACATCAAATGCGAAGGCGCGCACAAGCCGAGGCCGTGGAGAATTACATTATCTTCCAAAGCCTTTTTTTTGTTCATTGGGCTGTCCTGTTTATTTAGCACACCTGGTGCAAAATAACACAACGCCCCTCCCTCCCCTCACACCTGGATGAGGAGTTGTCACAGCTCCAACAAGAAAAGGAACGGAGGGATTCATCCGGCTTTGCTCGGGCATTAAATGAGGCCGGAGGTTTTTTTTATCAATTGTGAAAAGTTTGCCAAAGAAGAAGTGCAAAGATCATTTTTTTTAACCTGCTAAAAATTATATTGTCTTTATAACTCAGAGAGACAGGTAGTCCTCGACTTACAACAGGTCCAAGGCAGGAGATGTCCACTCCATTCCCCTGCCTCTGTTCTCCACTCCTTTTTCTCAATGGTTTCTTCTGTCACTTCTTAAAAGACAATATTTCTCTCTGGGAAGGGAAAAATGATCAGCAAAAGTCTTTGAACATCCATTTTCACCTGAAGGCAGACATGCTACATTGTGAAATTGTAGGGGAGGGAGGGAGGAAAATATGGGTTTGATCTGTTTCCTTTTCCATCACTTCTTTTTATATATTTCCTTTTTTTAAAGTTAACTTTGGTAACTACAAGAAATCAATTTCATTTGCTTCCTCTGCCTGATTCTGGGGTGGAAAATATTCCTTTTGACGGGTGGAGAAGACACCCCATTTCAAACACCCCAACTTGCAAAATGGCGATTTGTTCCAATCGTCAAAGAGCCCAAAGTTTCAGGTGACATCACCCAATGACATCATCGTGAAGTTGCCTGGAGGAGGCGGAGCCAGGGACAGTTGGCTGTGTATTTGGCAGCTTCCTGGGCTTGAAAAGGTGAGAATTGGCAACAGGAGGTGGAAGCTTTGAACTTCTGCTCCAGCAAAGGGGACTTTTCCAGTGAAGGAGGAGGAGGAGGAGGAGATTGTATGGTCCTTAGTAGTTTTCTTGCAGACATTTCATGACCCTGCTCGGTTACATCATCAGTACTACGATAGAAGGGAATGAGGTTTGCAAAGAAGAGAGGAGGAGCAGGAGGAGGAGAAGTTGGAAGACATGGAGATGGAGGAGGAGGAAGAGAAGGAGAAGAGAAGAAAGAGAAATAATAATTCCCCATCATAGCACTAATTTATGCTGACACATGGCTATTAATTGTGTCATATATTTTTTTCACATCTCACCTGATAGCAAAGTAAGTGTGAAAAGCAGCCTGAAGAGCAGCCAAGGACACCACAAGCAGGAGTTCCAGGCCCGGGCTCTTCTGGGCTGCACAGGATGCCTCTGCACCAACCTCCCCATCACTCCTCACCCCGATAACTCCGCCATTTGCACCTCTAGCAATTCAATATTTTCAGACCCCTGAAAGAGTCTTTCTATCAGCCTCAACACTGCAGGGAGCGGATGTGAACTAAAATGGCAATTAATTTGGAAAAACAGCTCCCTGTTATGGTTGGGAAGGAAGGAAGGAAGGAAGGAAGGAAGGAAGGAAGGAAGGAAGGA
>BLBF01000057.1:656824-670580 GCA_015471245.1 Laticauda colubrina
ATATCTTATATGGCAGAGCAAAATTCATCACAAGAACTGGGAAAAGTTTCTTCCATTGGGGATCCGTCCATAACTCAAGACTGGTGTCAGAAAAAGTTGATAGCAAAAAGAAACAGACGGAGAAAAGCTACGGAGGGAATTCACACTGAAGAGTCTGAGACCAAAGTGCACCAGGCAAAATTGGAGACCAAAATCTATCTCGGTTAATGAGGGGCTGAAATATAATTAGCGTCTCCGCTGGGAAATTTTATTAAATATATTAGGGGTAAAGTCGCTTAGAAGAGAAAGGGAATTTATTTAGGGCTTATTGTGAGATGCGCAATAAAACTCTGTGTGTTTGTGCCAAGTAGTTCTCTACTTACAACCACCGTTCTCAAGTGAGACAGTTATTAACTTTTCCCCCCTTTTACTGCCTGTCTTGCCACCATTGTTAAGCAAATCCGTCAGTTATTAAATAAGTCCCATGGTTGTTAAGTGAATCTGGATTCCCCATCAACTGGGGGATCGCAAAAGGGGACCACGTGACCCTGGGAATGTCATAAATACGAGTCAGTTGCCAAGGGTCTTTTGATCATGTGACCATGGTCGTTAAGTGTGAAGAATGGTCATAAAATTTATTTTCAGTGCCCTTGTAACTTGGAATGGTCACTAAATGAACTGCCATAAGTGGAAGACCACCCGTACATAAATCCATAAATAAATACATACACAAACAAAAAACATACAAATAAATAAGAGAGTCAGACAGGAAACAAATAAAGAAATAAAAACAGAGATGCCAAAGTCAGCTTGGGAATATCAGCAAAGTAATTTCGGGTGCCAGGTCCAAAACCAGACTGCAGAAAATTTTGGCTCCGGGGGAACCGAATTGCGGGCAAAAAGAAAATATTGCCAGACAGAATTATTTCTGTGTTTGATCCAAATGCTGGGATGGAATTAAAAAATAAATAAAATTGGCCAGCCAGAAATGAAAAAGAGGAGAATATCTATATATATATGCCAAATTTACAAATGTCATTTTGGGAGGAAAAGAAGTGTAATCATCACCAGGCTCTCTCCATTGGGGATTTCACCAATCTTTTTTTCTGGCTAGGAAAAAAAAACCCACAAAATTTTTATATACTGTTTGGTGCTATTTAGAAAGGAAGTCCTTGAGTTATGACCACAAGGGAGGGCAAAATTTCCATGGCTAAGCGGGTTAAGTGAGCTTCGCCCCGTTTTATGACCTTTCCTGTTACTGTTAAATTAATCACTGCAGTTGTTCAGTTAGTCACATGGTCATTAAATGAATCCGGCTTCCCATTGATTTTGTCGCAAAAGGGGATCAATGTCAACTCATAAAACGTTCCTAGGCTGGTTTTAGTAGTTGCCATAAAAAATGGGGAGGGGGGAGGAAGCCAATCTGGAAGAGCAGTGCAGCCGTTTGGAAGCGGAAGTCCATTCCAACTCTTTATCTTTAAAAGATTGTGACTAAATTACCGGAACTTTTGCCCGTGAATATATTTAATTGGAGAACGTGATTGATGACACGCAGCCTGTGAATGGGCTCTGTTGGAGAATCTGGTTTATGACATGCCCAGGGGGGAGGGGGGAACAGGGTCACAGGGGACTATAAATGACGTAGGCCAGAGTTGGCTTCCGACAGGGCAGGGCCAGGATGTTGCCTCAATTAAATCCTTTCAAGCTTTTTGAAGTTTGGCTCGAGGATCACAATTGGGGCGATTGCTGTATTCCTGACAATCCCATGACCCCTGGACACCATCATAATTATGAGTCAGTCTCCCCACCTTCCAAATGGTTATTTTAGCATTATTTTCCCTGCCTTTCTGTATTTTATACTTGGATAAACATGAATAAAAACTTTGAAACCAGAAATAAATATAAATAAATATATATATATAAATATATATATATATATATATATATATATATATATATATATATATATATATTTGTTTTCTTAGGCTTTCGCGGGTACTTACATGTGTGCTGTTTAGCTTCCTTCGGGTATTATCCCACGTCATTATATATATATATTTTTTAAGGTCCTTTGCACAATGGCCTCTCTTCTTTCTCCATAGATAAGTAATTGAGTGTGTATTATGCCTCAGCCGCATTGATAAATAGGCTATAAAAATTCACAGGACACCCCAGCTAAATCAATTTATTTCAATGCTTTTGACACCGTTGTGTTCCTGGCAGAGACTTTGAGTATCTCTGGTGTAATTTCCCACGGAGTGATGTGGTAAGAGGATGGGCATAAATTATCCCTAAATGCCAGGCAGATAATGAGGCTACATTGGCACAAGAATTATGGGGGTTTTTCCCCTCTCTCTTCTGGCTTCGGTGGCCGGAGGTGTCATTCTTGGACTTGAGGTAACCTTTGCAAAATGTTTTTTTTTAAATGGCCCCTTGAAATTTATGGGCTGTGAGAACCTAAAAGGTCCTGGATCTGGTGTGAAGGTCATTAAGCCTGATGATTGTCCAAACTGAAAAGCCCTCCAACGCTACTAGTCCTCAAGAGTTTTCTCCTGGGAATCTAGATGGCCCTGGATGTGGCTTTGAAGGACTTCAGTCTGGCTCTCCAAGTTGAAAAGTCCTCCAAAGCTTTGGAATTGGGAGGAGGAAGAGAAGGAGGGGGAGGAGATGGGGAGAAGAGGAGGGAGAAGAAGGGGGAGAAGGAAGGAAAGCAGGAAGGAGAAAGGGGTGGAGGAGGAATAATAGTGGCAAAGATGGAGAAGGAGAGAAGAGAATGGAGGAGAGGGAAAAGAAGAAGGAAAGTGGAGGAGGAGGTAGAGGAGGAGGAAGACGCTGATGACTAGTAGCCCTGGGGAATCCCTTCCTTCCTTCCCTCTCTCCCTCCTTCCCTTTCCATGTTTCCTTTCTACCTTTCCCTCCTTCCTTCTCTCCTTCTTCTCCCTTTCTCTTTCTCTCTCTCTTTTCTCTCTTCCCTTCCTTTCTCCAGCCCATATATCTGAATTTTGGCGCTCTTCCTTCCATCGCCCCCGCCAAGTCTGCTGATTCAGAACCAGAAACCGTTCGCTCCCCCCCCTAAAAAAAAAACCCAAACCCCAAAGTTTGGCCAAACCTCCCCAGGAAAACTCGAGGCCCAGCTGAGATCCAGAGAAATTTGGGGCCCGGGGCAAACAGCTGCAGCCTGACAAGGCAGAGAGGCTGCCAGCCAAACTACACAAAACTGCACAAAACCATGAAAAAAGAAAAGCAAACGGAGAGAAGCCGCCTGTCAAACAATGCAGCATCATGAAAAAAAAAATCACATCAGCCGTGCAGCAGAGACCCCCCAAAATAATTCTCGTCTTTCTTCCCCCGAGGAAAGTTTGCCAAAAGAAATCCAAAAGTAAAATTGGGTGAAATTCTCCAGGCCCTGTTCAATTCTTTATTAAGTACAGGCGGTCCTCGATTTACCATCCCAACGGAGCCCCGTAATTTATGTCGCTAAGCGAGACATTTCTCAAGCGAGCTTGGGCCCATTTTACGACCTTTCTCGCTTTTAAGTGAACCACTGCAGCTATTAAATTATGAACATGGTTGTTAAGTAAATCTGGCTGTTGTCTCCCTGTTCAGTTGTTAAGTGGATTCCCCCCCCCCTTCAGTGCCGTGGTAACTTCAAACAGTCACTAAATGAAACAGTTGTAATAAGGGTTACCTGTACATAAATACATAAATAAAAATAATTTTTAAATGTTTGCATTTGTTTTTTAAAATATCCCCCTCGGGAAATTTGGCCAAAGGAGGAGGCCGGAGTGGCTGGCAGGGACAAAGGAGAGGTTGATTCGAACAAACCTGGATAGATTTGTAAGGAATGAAAAAAAAATCTGTTTGTGGGGGATTATAGCGGATTTAATGGTGATTAATAACCAGCCAGACAGACCCAGCACCTGATTTTTTGGGGAGGAAAAATGCAAAATTAACTTTGGTCATTTGCAAAATGTCTTAAAATTAAAATGCATGAGGGAGGGGTGTGTGGAAAAAAAACACCCAGGTTGATTTTTCTTCCCCAGCCAAAAACACCACCACCACATCTCGCTCAACAGCTGGTTCCTCAAGCTGTTGAATGGGAAAATGGTGAAAATAGAAAAGGCAGCAGAAAAGGACAGAGAGTTGAACCCAAAGCAGATTATTTCTGCAGGAGTATTTTTTGGCAGCCTTAAAAAATAAAAAAATGGGCCCCTCAAAGAGATATGAAAATATCAGAAGGGCAGAGCTGGAAGGGAGCTTGGAGATCGTCCAGTCCAGCCCCCTGCTGAAGTCGGAGACCCGCTACCAATTCTGGACAAGTAGCTATCCAACCTCCTTTGGAAAATCTGGAATCCTTGGCAACTGGCTTGTTTTTATGACCGTTGCAGTGTCCCGGGGCCCCCGTGACCCCCTTTTGTGACTAGAACTCCCTGTCTCCTGGTGATTGGTCCAAAGTCTCCCAGCTGGCTTTCACGGCTAAGGCGGGACTAGAACTAACCACCTCCCACTAGAAAGCCCAGAGCCTTAGTCCACTTCCACCCCACTTCTGACAATAAATGAGGTGGCAAGAGGCTTTTTCACTCTATTTTTTAAACAGAAAATAATACACACCCTTCCTGGAGTGACTTGCAACACCACCACCCTGATCGCACGCATGATCCAAACACCACAAAGGGGAAACCGAGGCTTGAGCAGCTACGCCACACAGCTTTAAAAAAGAAAACTTACCTTTCCCCCCCACAAACCTGTGCCTAATGTTTGATTGAAATCCCCAAGGATGAGCCCTCCCCCTGCCTTGGAAAACTGGCCATCAATCTGACCAGATCCTCACCAAGAGGTGTGTCTCCCCCTGGAACCGAAGCCTCTTCTGTGCACTAAAGGTAGCCGGGCGGAAACATCTGTTGCCTGGCTGGTTGCTCAGCTGGATGGTTCTTCCACCGGACTTTGAAACTTCGGAAGAGCCCGCGGGGGAGGCATTTGTCACTGGAAACGGTCCCTGTTGCTTTTAGCCAGCTATTAATTTTTTTCTCTCGCGCTCTCGCTGATTCGATACGGCAGGGCTGGAAATATCTCCCGCCGCGTTGAGAGGATGGTGAGTTTCCCCACGGAGTTGGTAAATAAAAGTGTTGGAGATCCGCGGTGGAGTAAAGGAACAAACCTCCACTGGGTGGAAGCTGCCCGGTTGCTAATCGGATTGCTCGCTATGATTTTTAGAGTAGAGGACAAGAGATTCTCTCTCTCTCTCTTGTTTTAGCATTATTCCAGGAAATCTGGAAATGCTCCCGCATCCAAAAACGGTGGGTGGCAAATTTAGGTTGCAAGATTTGAGGAGTAAAAAAATCGGAGTACGGCAAGGTGGCGATCAAAATTTAGAGCAGGGCATCTCAACCTTGGCCATTTTAAGAGGTGTGGGCTTCATCCATGCAAGGGCCCAACATCACAGCACCTCAAATGTGATGTGATAGCAGACTTCCAATGTCCCAGCGGCTGCCCCAAAGAAGAAGCAGGAGTCCAAAGCTCCTGAAGGCAGGACAAGAAGCAACGGATGGGAACTAATCAAGGAGAGGACCCAGAACTAAGGAGAAATTTCCTGACCCGTGAGAACAATTAATCAGTGGAACTGCTTGCCACCAGAAGTTGTGGGTGAACCATCACTGGAGGCTTTTAACAACAGACCGGACAACCATTTGTCCTGAGTGATGTAAGATCTCTTGTGTTGGACGAGAAGACCTCTGAGGTCCCTCCCAACGCCCTCGTTCTGTATTCTGGTCATCCCTGCTTTCCCGAGACTGCCAGCGCCTCCTTATCATAGCTGCTCCTCCCTCTCTCTCTCTCTCTCTCTCTCTCTCTCTCTCCCTCCCTCCCTCCCTCCCTCTCTCTCTCTCTGTCGAACCTTCAGCATTCATCAGTCCTCGTCAGCAATGGCTGAGCTGCTTAATTAACCAAAGGAAGCTGACAGCCACCGAAACCCAACGCGGTGATGAGAGATTGCTCCGCATTCATCGCGCATTAGAATACATGATGGCCGGGAGGCGGCTGTGACTGATGAAGTTATGGGAGCTGAGCGTTGGGTGTTTACAAGTGTGGGTCTCCACGTAAGCCCCCCAGGTCTGCTTCCCCTCTCGGCTGCTCCATCCAATATCTCCCTCAGCTTCCCAGCACTGGTTTTCCTGGGAGTTCCCAGGAGTCTCTGTTGCCATGGTGATCTTGGAATTCATCAATGTGGATTTCTCCCTGGGGTTTGCCTCTGACAAGTTGGGCTCGGGGTAGCTGTAATTTTCCAGCTGTCTCTGCATCCTTGATTGATCGAGCAGAGCTTCTGCATGGAACAGGCCATGGTTCTCAGCACAGCACAACCAGAACTGGAGAGAGACACGGCCACAATAACACTTTTGTTTTCCACGCTGGAGCGGAGTGTCCTCAAGGTGATTCACAGCCTTCTCGATATTCCAGAGTCTTCTCCACCGCTCAGACCAGCCTGTCTCCAGAAAACCAAATGCGCACCCCCGCAATCTCCTTCTGGGTGGAGTCATGCCCCAGTTAGGACTGGAAGAAGATCCATGATGGAAAGTAGGCTTCTGGGAAGGACGAGGTGACCTTATCCTTCATTGTTCTCTTCTCTATACACCCTGGTGAGACCCCTTGGCATCCAGTTTTGGTCACCGCGGGATCCAAAAGATGTTGAGGCTCTGGAAAAAGTACAGAGAAGAGCCACAAAGATGATTAGGGGACTGGAGGATGAAACAAGTGAAGAACATTTGCAGGAATTGGATAAGTCTAGTCCAGTGAAAAGAAGGACTTGGAGTGACATGGTAGCAGCCTTCCAGTATTTGAGGGGCTGCCCCAAGAAGAGGAAGGGGTCCAGTATTTTCCAAAGGACCAGAAATCAGGACAAGAGATAATGGATGGAAACCTATAAAGGAGAGAAGGAACCTAGAAATAAGGAGAAAGTTCCTAACTGGGAGAACAATCAACCAGTGGAATAATTTGCCTTCAGAAGCTGTGGAAGCTCCATCACTGGAGGTCTTCAAAAAAAGATTGGACAACCAAGCAGAAGACCCTATACTGTTCTGGACCAATGGCTGTCCAGTCCCTTCCTGAAGATCTCCAGCAATGGAGCACCCACAGCTTCTGGAGGCACACTGTTCCATCCATCCATCCATCCATCCATCCATCCATCCATCCATCCGTCCGTCCGTCATTATCTTATCTATCTCAGAATCATAAGGCTGGAAGGGGCCTTGGAGGTCTTCTAGTCCAACCCCCTGCTCAAGCTGGACCATTTCAGACCAATGGTTGTCCAACCTTTTCTTGAATGCCTCAAGTCCTCAAGAAGTCCTTCTCTGGCTCTCAGAATTTGCTCCTTCTGCTGTTGTCCTCCTCTCCAAGAAAAAACCCACCAGATTGTCCCCCAGGGCCAACCGTCTCACAGCTTTTCCCCCCCCTTTTTCACGGCGTAATATATTGTCTGCCCCATCTTATCTCCTGCCTAGTCATGCCTCCAAATTATATCTGCTTCTATAAATAAAACAAGAATTCTCCTGCGAGGAAGCCTCTAAATTAACAGGCATCCAGCGATAATTAAATCGGGTAGGAATTAAACATATATTTACTTTCTCGTCAGGCCCTTCCAAGGTGTAGAGAGCGCAGAGGAGACAAAAGGAGACAAAATATGAGTAAATGAAAAGAAAATAAAAATTCTCGTGTTGACATTTGTGCAACACCCTTCTCAACTGATAAGGAAATAGGAGACATTCATAAAACATAAAGGAACAAAGACGTCCTAATTAATCTTCCCAGGAAAGATGTAATTTTCTTATGCAAATTCTAATAGAAGTTTTATTGCAAGGGTTTCGGGGTTTCGCCCTCCCTTTGTGCAAAAAATTCCTTTACCAGATCCATCCTGGGACCATCTGGAAGAAAAGAGAACATGCTGGAAGGTTCCAGAGAATCCTCTCCTTCCCAACCAAGAAAGAGAAATCAAGACACAGGTAATCCTTGGCTTCTGACCACAATCAGGACCAGAATCCTAAGCAAGGCGGTTGTTATGTCAGTCACACCTGATTTCACGAATTTTATGGCCACCGTTGTGAAGAGGCGAGCCAACATCTTCTCGAGTTTGCACAGGAATGGGGAGAAGAACATCTCCCCTGTGGGAATGTTCTACCTGGATCAATGGGGCTGCTGCCACACAGCTCCGATCCTCATCCAGACACCCTGCAAGCGAGCATCACTCATACAGCCATGTTTTACATCCTCACAATGACACCCAGATGATGCTTCATAATGCTGGAAATCGGAGGGGCCCCCCACCACGTAGTGTGAGAGACCCTCCCTGCCTCGATTCGCTCATTCTATTTTCCTACAACCCCGTAATTCAATTTTCTTCACCTCCTCCTCCTCCTCTTCCTCCTCCTCCTCCTCCTCTTCTTCTTCTTTTTCTTCTTCTTCTTCCTCCTCCTCCTCCTTCATCTGGCATCAATGCATTTTCTGCTTCCTATCTTTTAGGATAGATCCCAAATCTAGCAAAACTTGAGGGCACCAGCCTCATCTCCAGGGATCTGAGTGTTTTATGAGTTGACACTGAGATCCACAACTGTAATCCAGAGAGTGGAGAAGACACACAACATTATTCTGGGGAAGAGCTGGAAGGGGCCTTGGAGGTCCTCTAGATGTTGGTTGCCTCTGCTCAAGGCAGGAGATCCAATACCACCATCCCAGTCAGAAGGTTGGCCAATCTCTTCTTGAAGGCCTCCAGTTGATGTCTTTGAAGTCAACACTAAATGCTGATTAAAAATCTGTATTTTTGCAGCAAGAGGACAACCATTTGTGTTGCTTAACCCTGGGCAGCTTTTTTGTGTTCCAATTAACACAAATGCTAAAACACGGCTCCACTAACACAAATAAGTCACCGTAAACAGCTGTACTCTCCAAGAACATCGTGTTGGAACAATTGCCTAGTTGCCCAAGAGTTACTTTAGATGGGTGTTGCCTCCAACAAGGAGGGCAGAACCATTCCTAAGATTGATGGGGTCCAGTTAAAGTGCTTATTCCAGAAGCTGCAAACCAATTTGGAAGGGGCAAACATCAGCCAAGGTCATTCCAGGTCACCCCGAGTTACAAAGGATAGTCTGGAGCCTCAACCGGGCCTTTACCTGTTGGTAACCGTACAAGAATGGTTTGAGCTGGGAGTTAATTGCACACAGAATGCTCCTCCTTGCAGGGGAAGCATTGAAGGCACCACAACCCTTCACCACACAACCTTCTGGCAACGGCTTCCATTCTTATTGGCAGGGAGAGAGGAGAAAGAGGCAGAGAGAAAGGAAGGAGAGAGAGTAAAAGAGGGAGGGATGAAGGAAAGAAAGGGAAAGAGGGAGAGAGAACGGGAGGGGAGAGTAAGGGAGAGAGGGAGGAGGAAGAGGGAGAAAGAAAGGAAGAAGGTAGAGAAAAGGGGGAGGACATAGAGAAAGAGAAAGGAAAAGAGGGAGGGAGAAGGAAGGAAGGTAGTTTAGGACAGACCCTCCCAGCCTTCAATTTTAAAAACCTCTTTAAGAAAAACAAAGCGTCAACAAGAACTTAAATCCCATCCTAACATGGGGGGGGGACGCTCATCGGCTGGGGGAAGGGCAGGAAAGGAAAATTACATGTCAGCCATGTAAGACCCTCCCCCAGGCCTAAACCCCCCCCCCTTTTTTTTTTCCAAATGAAAATGAAGTCCTCCCTTAATTTTTTGCAAGCAATTCCACCTGGCCTCCCTTGCAAAGGGGGAGGTGGGAAGGGGGGGCAAAGAGCAGGCCAAATCAGACCCACCGCCACCCCCTCCCCAATTTGGCTGCCTTCACCTGGCCCCCTCCCCAGCCCACTTGTCCTCCTCTTCAGCACAAATCCCCTCTCTGCACACACACACCCCCCATGGCTGCCAGCTCAGCATCTGAAGCCAGAGCCCGGGAAGGTGGGGGGTCCCCTGGTTGCCGAACGAGCCGAGCTTCATTAACCCACCGTAATTAAAGCCGGGCTGCTTCCCTGCGGCTCTGATTAAAATGTTAACATGGGCTAAAGCGAGACGATCCCTCTGGGGTCCCACTTTTGGGCGGCGTGTGGAAGGATGGACAGATGGACAGACGGACGGTCAGGGACCTGGCAAAGCAGCCAAGGGCAGAGCCGCCTCCTCTCCCCAAAGGTCCTCCGTTTAGTCGGAGCGACGGAACCCAGGACGTGTCCATCCTTAGGACAGACTTACAACCGTTCGTTAATCGTGACCATTTGAAGTTACAACGGCGAAGCATGGGGCTAGGTGTAGCCTAGTGGAAAGAGCATGACATGATTGCAGCCTTCCAGCATTTGAGGGCTGCCCAGAAAAGAGGGGCTCCCTCTGTTCTCCAAAGCCGCAGAAGTAAAGGCAAGAAGCAACGGGTGGAAACCGAACAAGGAGAGAATCGACCTTAGAATTAAGGAGGAATTTCCTGACAGGGAGGACAGTGGAACAACTCGCCACCAGACCTTGTGGGTGCTCCCTCGCCAGAGGTCTTCAAAAATAGGATGGTCAAGTCTATCATTCTGGTTGAGGAGGAGGAGGAGGAGGAGTGGGGGGGGACTAGGGTGTGCTGCATGACGAGGCTAGAAGACCTCCAAGGCCCCTCCCAACTCTGTGACTCTGCTGCGATCTCGCTCTGCCACTCCGTTGCCCTGAGGGTGAGATGAGCTCTTGCCAACCTGGCCGTGATTAATCAGTCTGCCGATGAAGACCGACAGTTTGCTCCGACAGCCCTAACAGAGTCGGCGGCCTCTTCTGTCCGCCCAGCCCCCAAACTCCGTGGTCCTTCGGCCGTGGCTTCATCTTGGCAGGGCAATTATCTGGACGTGACCGCCGGAAGGCCGGCCGTTTCAAATTGGAAGGGGACCCAGGTGTGCCAAGGTGGATTAGTTAGGCACAACTTAACTAGGTTAGTGGGGAGGGGGGCAAAACCAGCTCGCTTTGCACAAAGGTGGACTCCCAATTTTGAAAGGAAGGGAGGAAGAGGGAGGGAGGGAGGAGAAAGAAGAGAAGAGAGAAAGGGAGGGAGGGAGGAGGAGGGAGAGGAAAGAGAGAAAAATGAAGGAAGAGAAGGAAAATGAAGTGAGAAAGAAAGGAGAGAGGAGGGAGGGAAGGAATTCAAGGCCCCTTCCTTGGCTCTGACAGAAGAAAAACAGCATTTTGGCCCAGGCCCTCCGAAAAGGAAAATACAAAATCCAGTCCCGGCCACGAATGGAATAAGCCGACTTCGAGAAGCAGGCCACCATTCGCAGAGCTTTCTCTGAATTCTCCAGAAATTCTCTTTGATCTACTTTAATCAAAAGGGTTTTTTTTTTTCTTAAGTGTGTGTGTGTGTGTGTGTGTGTGTGTGTGTGTGTGTGTTTTTCTCCTCCCTTTGCAGGTTGTTCATCCGGCACCGTCTTCATCTGTCCAGGGGCTAAAGGAGAAGAAGAGGATGCGGCCAACAAGACAGCCCTGAAGGAAAAACACGCCAACTTCTCTTTGAGGTGATGCAGCAGGTAAAAACAGGCCTTAAATGCGCTGTAGACCACCAAAGGGAAAGACGAGAAGAGCCAGTGCAGGTGGTCCTCGACTTACAATGGCGATGGAGCCCGCCCATTGCAGTCGTGCCTGGTGAGAGTGGTGGGGAAACGGCTGCAGCCAGCAGAGGAGGCTGAATTAAAGGACACGTCCAAAGGGCTCCTCAACTTAATGACCACAATGGAGCCCCAAATTTCTGTTGCTAAGCGGGACAGCTGCTCAGTTTTACTTTGCCCCATTTTACGACCTTCCTTGCCACGGCTGTTAAGCCAGTGAGGCTTCCCCGCATTGACTTTGCTTGTCTGAAGGTCGCCAAAGGGGATCGCCTGTCCCCCGGGGGATTCTGCCACCGTCACAACAATGAGTCAGGGGCCAAGTGGCAGAATTTGGATCAATTTTGACCGCAGGAATGCTGCAACGGTTGTAAGTGTGAAACATGGTCCTAAGTCACTTTTGTCAGCTGTAACTTCGTCCCAATGATTAATTGATCTGGGATTATAGAATAACAGAGAGGGATGGGACCTCAGAAATCATCTAGTCCAACCCCCTGCTCAAGGAAGAGACCATCTACCATCCTGGTCAAATGATGGTCCAACCCTTTCTTGGAAGCCTCCATTGATGGAGCACCCACAACCTCTGGAATCGAACCCTTCCACGGGCCCATGGATCTGGGATTACTGAATAGCAGGGTTAGAAGGGACCTTGGAGATCATTTAGCTCAACCCACTGCTTGAGCAGACCTACTGCCCAATTCCGGGTGATTTGCAAGGATGCCACAGGCCAGGCTTGGCGGGGAGACCCACAGATCCCCTCATCTTTGCTGGTGCCTTCCTAACGTGGCTCACCGAAGCCTCTTTGACGGCTTGACGACAAGCCACCTTCTGTTCAAACCATCTTTGTTCCTGCAGCTGTCACTGGATGGCCTATTTTTCCGCCTCTGATCTGACAACTGAGAGGAGACCAGTGATAGAAGAATTGCACAGCCTGGAGCGTGTGTGTGTGTGTATGTATGTGTTGGAAACTTTAAATACACTTGTTTTATTTTTCTGTGATTTCAATCCACAGATTGAAGGGGAGGGGAATTTGGGGGTGGGGGTGTTTCCCACTTGGTTTTGGTTGTCAGAAGAGCAAGCAGGAAGCAGCTGCGATGCCGGAGGAGACGTGGTGGTGGATTGTGGGTTGTTGTTTCGCTCCCTTTTTCCTTTTTTAAAACTTCCTTGATGTGTCTTATTTGTTCAGCACCCTGTGTGAGTCAGTGGGAGTCTGGAAACATGGGAACACACAACTTAAATAAACATGTAGACAGTTGTGTTAAGTCTGCAGGCTGTGCGGTGTGTGGAAGGTGCGAATGCAAGGGCGTCTGGACAGGAACGGCCCTCATATCAGAGATGGCGGCCCTGAGGAAGGGGGGGAGGTGGGACAGTGTGGTCAGATGGACCTGTGGTCAGTGGAGGTTGGCTGGTGGAAGACCACAGCAGGAAGACCTGTAGGAGAAGGGAGGAAGGAAGGAAGGAAGGAAGGAAGGAAGGAAGGAAGGAAGGAAGGAAGGAAGGAAGGAAGGAAGGAAGAAAGAAAAGAAAAGAAAAAAAAAGAAAAGAAAAAAGGAAGGAAGAAAAGAAAAGAAAAGAAAAGAAAAGAAAAGCAAAGAAAAGAAAAGAAAAGAAAAGAAAAGAAAAGAAAAGTAAAGAAAAGAAAAGAAAAGAAAAGAAAAGAAAAGAAAAGAAAAGAAAGAAAAAGAAACAGTGAGCCAAGAGAATTGGTTAACATACAAGATTTGCTGATAAAGAAACACGGGGAGCTCAAAACGAAGTCGAGATAATTGACCGCAGAGGGATTTCGTTTTCAATGGTTTTCATAGGCGCAGTTAAAAGGTTGATTTAATATAGATAAAAAAGTCATTGGAATTGGGGGAAGAAAAGAAACATAAAACAGAATTTGAATTGGGTACAACTGAGGAACACGCGAGGGCGAAAATGTATGAAACTTTTGCTGAAATTGGAAATAGAAGAAGTTAAGGAGTCAAGAATCAAGTGGGCTAAGAATTTGGGTTATGGATTTTATTTATCCATCGATCCATTGTCATTGTCTATCTGTCTGCCTATCATCTATCAATTATAACTGTCACCTATCTATATCATTTACCTATATCTATTTAACTCTATCTATCTATCTATCTATCTATCTATCTATCTATCTATCTATCTATCTATCTATCTATCTATC
>BLBF01000057.1:676173-703472 GCA_015471245.1 Laticauda colubrina
CATCCCTAAATCATTACAATTAATATTATAATTTTTTTTAATATAATATATATATTTTTTTTTTCTGTGGATTGATTGGGGGCAGGGGAGGACTGTAGCTCAAGGCCTCAGCCCCTTCCCCAAAAGAGGAAAATGATAACAATTATTTTCTAATTATTCTATATTGCAGCAAATTCTAAGGTTAATTGTAATGATTTAGGGATGTGGCTTTCCCTCATTAGCGACAGAGTTAACACATTTGGGAAGGGGAAGGAACTGGAAATGCCACATTAGCAGGCGTGTAATTCTGAAATTTATCGGGAGAAATTGATGGCCCCCGTAATGGTCCTGGGTCCGGATGAGTTCCACCCTCGCCCAGCTCCACAGATAATAGAATATTTTAATAGCTTGGGTCTTGTGGCTCCGAGAGGCACAGGGGCGGAAAGCGGCTCCCATCAGCGGAGGCAGCTAAATTATTCAGCCCAGATATTAAAAATACCTGAAGGGGCCGAAGGGCCGCAAAAATGGATAAGAACGAGTCAAAGATGAGTCTTCTGATCAACGAGGAAGGCCTGGGCTTGCAGGAGTCGCCCGGGGTGAATTCTGAGTTGCCGAGCAGAGCTGGAGACGGGGAGGATTAAAGGTTGGATGAGATTAGAACCAGAAACCAGGTGTGGGTGAGTTCTAGTTTCGACTCCGGTAGGAAAGACACCTGGGGGATTTCGGGTCAATCACAAGGACACAGGTGTTCTGGTGCCACTGTCGCCATAAAAGACGCCAGGGGGACTTTGGGCCAATCACCAGGAGACGGGGAGTTCTAGTCCTGCTTTAGGCGCGAAAATCGGCTGGGTGACTGTGGGCCAGTCCCTCCCTCTCAGTCCAATCCATCTCACATCCCCAAATCCCAAATCGTATCCAACCTAACCTTCGGGTAACAGATAACAGATGAACAGAGTTGGAAGGGACCTTGGAGGTCATCTAGTCCAACCCCCCCCCCGCCCAAGCGGGAGACTCTACACCATTTCTGACAAGAGACAGGTCCAGTCTCTTCTTGAAAGCCTCCAGGGATGATGAAGCTCCCACAACTTCTGAGGGCAAGGACCTCTTCCCTGGGAGGCGGCTCCCAGAATTGATAAATGAGAGTTTTAATGCCCATCAGAGTCTCTGAAGCTCATAAAATATATTCTGAAAAGAACCACCTACCGTCCAAGGATGAACATGAGGAAGGGGGGGGGGAAACCAAACAAACCCTATTTATCTTTAAGCCCAGTTCCATAACTCTTGCCCTGGGAACGAAGCATCGTTTTGACTGATGAATGTTGATCAAATTATATTCCAGTGATTTAAACTGGATTTAGGAGCCCGCCTTCCCCCGCCGCATACGCACAAATTCAATTTCCCCGGCTTAATAAAAGATGTAAATATGATCTACGGAGGGCATCTCTCGGCTGGGAGAAACGGGTTAGGCTGGAGATGGATTGGCTTCCCTCCCGGGGGGGGGGGGGGGGCTGCGTATCTCGGTTCTCGACTTACGACCGCCCTGGGGGTTTCCATGGCTGAGCATGTTTCCGCTGTTAAGCGAGTCCGCCTCATTTCAGGGTCTCTCTGTCTCTCTCTTTTTAATAGATCTCTATTTATTAGAGCCAGGAAAGGGTTAATTTATTTTTTTTAATCACCCGAAAACCTTTAATTTAAAAAAATTGGCATCGATCGGCCAAGCTGAACGCTCATTAACATTTCAGAAATCTTGATGCAATGTTGATATAATATTTTTAAAGATGTAATTTAGCACATCCCGGTGCCAACAGATTCCAGTGACTATTGTATAAATAAATCACACACACACACACACACACACACCCCTTCATTAGGGATTGTGTGTGTGTGGGGGGGGGGAAGAGCCCCCTGGGCTGTTTGGAAGGATCCTTTCCTGGAAGGATCTTATCATAGTCCCACAAATACAGGTCGGTCTCCAGCATGCAGGACCCCAGCAGGCTCTTCCCTTCTCTTCCCTCCTGTTTTCCTTCCCCTTTCATTCCTTCCCTTTCCCTCCCTTCTTCCTTCTTTCCTTCCCTCCCTTCCCTTCTCCCTCTATCCTCCCTTTTTTCCTCCTCTTTTCCTTCTGTCCCTCCCTCCCTTCCTCCTCTCCTCTCTCCCACCTTCCCTTCTTCCCTCCCTCCCACCCTTCTTCCTCCTCCCCACTCCCTTCTAGCCCTGATGACGTTCCCTAGTCGGGTCACGAAACGTCTGCCAGAAAACCGCCAAGCTCTCCGTGCACCCTCCTTTCCCCGACTGATTCACCCCCTCCGCCCGTCCTCCGGTTCTCCCCTCTTAAGCCAGAAGTAATCAAGATCTGATTTGTAAAGCTGTTCCTGGGACTTGTCGGCAGCCTGTGCCAGGCGCCATAAATTTTTAAAGAAATCCTATCTGGCCAGATGATAATCCTCCTCCTCCTTTTCCAAGATAAACTGTTTATCTCGTCCCATCCATTCCAAGGTTCTCTCTGTCACCCGGGGGATATAAGAGCTCGTCCTTCCTGTGACGGCCCATTTATCACGGGGTCCTCTCTGAAAAATAGGGGAGGGCCCCCCATCTCTGTGGGATCTCGTTTCTTTATTGCTGATCGCCGAAAGCCACGGAGAGCTCGGCAAACCTTGGGAAGAAAAGCAGGTGGCCTTCCGAGCTGAGGCGGGGGTGGCGTGAGATGCCTGCCCAAACCTCCACCCCACAATGTTCGTGTGTCTCTTGGGGTCTTCAGTGCATGGACGGAGTCAGGGCCCCCCGTCCAAGCAAGAAAAACATCCCAGAAAAGGCATTTCATCACTGCAAGGCCAGCAAACTTCAGGCCTGCAATTTAACTGTGCAGATTTTTTTCATTGATTGGTTGATTTTAAGTGGGGGGTTTTCCTTTCAAAATGACCCCACAATGCTAGTTTTGGCCTTGGAAGGAGCGTTGCCAGCCTGGTCAAGGCGAAGCCAAATTCTGCATTGACCTCGGATGATTTGGAATAAAGAGCTGGGCTCCCTCTTTCCGCACCCCAAGGTCTGGCGCTGGACCCAGCAGGGCCTCGTCGAAACCCCACAATTTGGGGTGTTTGGGGTCATGGTGTTATCCTGAACTCCAAACTGTCTGAGCTGGCCAGCCATACAGGGTTGTTGTAGGGAAGGTATGAAGGGAAGGCAGAGCCCAAGGATTATATTCTTCCTTCTTCCCTTCCCTATTGATTTCTCCTTCCTTTCTTTCTCCCTCCTCTCTATTTCTATTTTCTTTCCTTCGCTATTCATTTCTTTCCTTATTTCTCCTTCATTTCTTTTTTTCTCTTTCCTTCCTTTCCTATTTATCTTCCCTTCCTTATTTCTTCCTCCCCACTCGGTTTCTCCTTTCTTTCCTTCCCTCTTTATGTCCTTATTTCTCCTTCTTTTCTTTTCTTTTCTTTTCTTTTCTTTTCTTTTCTTTTCTTTTCTTTTCTTTTCTTCTCTCTCTCTCTCTCTCTCTCTCTCTCTCTCTCTCTCTCTCTCTCTCCCTCCCTCCCTCCCCTCCCCTTCTAATTCTACCTGGAATTATTTGTCCTCCTTGCATCAAAACCTGGATCAAACTCAGAGAAAAAAGAACATTCTATCAGTCATTAATAATAACAAATAATGATCACAAAATGGCACACCAAGCATGAATTTCCTAGGAAGAGACTGAACATTAATTTCCAGGAAAAGCAGAAAATGAGCAAATAAACCCCATTATTGGCATTGTGATGCATTTATCATTATAAACGGCACCAAGACTCTAGAAACGATATTCAAATCGATCAATAAATCCCAGACACAAACCTGCTACAAGCAAATCAGTTCAAATGGAAGAGGGGGTAGGGTGAAAATCAATATTTTTTTTAAAAAAAATAAAACTTCTTAATATGTTTTTACAAAGATTTGGACAAAGATCGCCCTGGGCTCACAGGAGCAAAGAAGAGAGAGAGAACGCCAAACCTTTTTCAAATTTGTGGATAAAAAGTCACTGGCTATGAGAGGAGTGGCAAATACTTTCAATACATCAATAAATATTGGACTTATTTTAATATTGTGACTTTAATTATTTTAGAATGCAATGCGCTATTACAATTTTAATATTGTAAGCTGCTCAGAGTTATCCCATTGTAAGAAAGGTAGGGAGGGAGGGAGGAAGGAAGGAAGGAAGGAAGGAAGGAAGGAAGGAAGGAAGGAAGGAAGGAAGGAAGGAAGGGAGGAGCAGGGTACCTTCTAAATATTTTCAACTACAAGTCCCATGATCCCAGCCAGTGTCGACTATCCCTAGAGCTTATAGGAGATGTAATAATGCCAAAATCTGGACAGTTCCAATATATCTGCTCTTCCTATCGATTTCAGGCACTGATTATCAATTTCAGATACTGATCAATTAATCAATCGATTAATTGGTTTTTTTGCATCCTTTAGGAAACTCAAGGAAGTGAACCGAGTCCTCTCTCCTCCTCCTTCCCCCCCACAACAACCCTGCGAGGTGGGTCGAGTGGAGAGGGAGCAGATCCCCCTGGCTGGGGTGAGTGGGAAGACCTGAACTCCTATCTCCCTCCTCCCAATCCAGCCACTTGGTGCTCTATTCTCTCTGCAAAACAAGGAAAGAATTGTCCTTCAGTTGCCGATGTTGGAGGGAAAAGAGAAATTAAAAAAAAAAAATTCACTGATTGTGGACTCATCAAAATTCAGAATCGAGAGGAGGGGGAGGTCCCAGAAGGATGTCAGCATCTGTTTCTTCGTGTCTCTGGCAGTTCCAGAAAGTTCCCTGTTAAACAAGCAGATTGCAATTAACTTTGTTGGCTAAGGTAGCCTGAGAGAAAATTAACTTAAGCTATCTGAATTACACCATCAGCCCAAATTCTGAAAAGAGGGAAAGAACAATGAAACCCTGGAATGTCAGCCCAGAGGCAAGAAGGCAGCCCCTTTCTCTGCAACGGAGACCGGTCAGTTTCAAAGCTTTCCCTGGAGGAAGTCGGAAAGAAATTCTCATGATCCCCAAGAATGAGGTAGAAAGCCAGAAGCCCAAATCTTTGCTAGAGAAACTCAGAAGAAATTCTCAAACTTTTCAGAAATAAAGTGGGAAACCAGAAGCCCAAATCTTCCCTAAAAGAAACTTAGAAGAAATTCTCAAGTTTCCTGGAAAAAAAAAAACCAGAACCCAAAATCTTCCCTGAAGGAATTTAAAAGAAATTCTCAAGCTTCACAAAAATTAGGTAGAAAACCAGAAGCCAAAACCTTCAAAGTCAAAACCCAGCGGGAAGCCCACAGTTCAGTTAACAACCGTGTTACAAACTTCAACCCCTGCAGTGACTCACTTAACAACGGTGGCAAGCCAGGTTGCCAAAGGAGGCAAAACTCACGTAACAACTCTCTCGCGCGGAGGAAGGAGGAAATGTTGGCTTGTAAGTCAAAGACGCTCTGTATTTATTACAGGCAGAGAAATGGAAAAATAAAGACATTAAAAAGCTGGATATTTAAACTTGCTGGAGACGGGAAAAGTTTGAGGTGACTTTTTCTTACAAAAAAAGGAGCCGATTTATGGATTATATTACAGAAGTGGAACAGCTCAACAATAAAGGGCTTTTATAGAGGAAATAATAACAGGAGATAATGGAAAATTCAAAATAGTGGCTGCCACAGTGTAAAAGAATAAGAAATGGCGAAGAGAGGAGAGAATGCTGAAAGTGGATTGCAAGCAGTCCTCGGTTTAGAACCACAACAAATTTATTGCGAAGTGAGACTGTGAAGTCAATTTGGATTAACTTTCTTGTTCAGTATTAAGTGAATCGTGGCGATTCCTGTGGGACCCAAGATCAAAACTTCCCAAAACTTGCCATTTGAAGAGATGGCGTTCCGTTTTGTCGCAGACACCAGGGGTTGAAATGAACACAAACACACATACACAGCCCTTGAGCAGACACCTGGAGCTGCCCAAAAGGAGCCGAGGGATGGAGAGAAGAGAGCTGAGCTAATTGCAGACCCTTGGCCTGATTGCAAAGGCACTTCTGTCATTAACCCAGATGCAAAACACGCCATTACCGAGCGATGAAGCCGAGAAAACTTCCTCGGGGACAGAGAGTTTTACGGGAATCGCTTTGTGCAATCTTACACCGGCTGGAACTGGCAATCGCGAGAGGAGGGGGAAGTAGTATTGGAGTTATGAAAAGCTGCACCTTTGAAGCGGGATGGGGAGCCATCCCACCCTCCCAAAATGTTCTGATGCACTGCAGCCTTTTGTAATCTCCATTGGTCAATTGCAGAAAGAGAGTAATTTATTCTGAACAGCTTACAACCCGCCATAAGGCCTTGGACATCCCTAAATGACAACATCTGGCCATGCCACATCTTTGGGAAGGATTCTAGAGGTTGGCCAAAGGGCCAAATTCTGTCTAAACATCTGGCTGGCTGTTGACAAAGGATAATATTCCCCCTCTTGAACACCAACAGCATTGACAACATCCCCCATCGATCAATTGCGGAAGGCCGCTTGGCTTGGAGAGATTAAATCCTGCAATAGTCCCCTTAATGCAATCAAATGGCAGCATCTGCCTATGTAAAAAGTGAAGCAGCTGACATCCTGCCACAATCCCCTTAACATCGCCACACATCTGCCTATCCCAGATCCTTGCAAGGTGAACAGAAATGCCAAATCCAGCCCAAACATCTGGCTGAGTGCATAACAAACAAGAAGAAAACCTGGAAAGAGAAGTAAAATGATTGTGGCCAAATGAACTGAAGATAGATTCAACAACGATAGGTGCCATGGGTGCAATTCCAAAACATCTGGAGCAGCCCACTGGCATTGACAAAATCTCCATCAGTCAGTTGCAAAAGGCAGCGAGATCTTTAACACCAACACACAACCACAACTGCCTCTCCCAGACCCTTGGGAAGAGCTTCATAGGTGGTCAAAGCTGCCAAACCCAGTCTAAACATCTGGCTGACTGGGCAACCAACTACAACAATACCATCAGCGTTGACTAAATCCCCATCAGTCAATTCCAAAAGGCAGCTTGGCTTGGAATGGCTTAAATCCTGCAACAAATTCCTTAGCACTACAACCACATCTGTTTCTCTCAGATCCTCGCCAAAGATTACACAGGTGGCCAAAAATGCCCATCCCAGTCTAAACATCTGGCTGGCTATGCAACAAACAACAGCAACACCCCAGAGAGAGAGCTGTGTTCTCATCTTGAAATCAAGCACACATTTTTAATTTCATTTTGACAAAAAGATGGAGCTGCCTCCTTCCAATTTTCAGCCCCATTAGCCCAGCCGCAATAACAACAAACCAATTTTGCTGGCTTCCTTCTAATTACAACTTAGGCACAATTTGCAAAGAGGAGGAGAAATTAGTTCCTGACATTAAAACTACGAGGGCGACTGGAAATGGTCATCTGGTGGTTCTGGGCCTGGGAACCTGGTCTTCGGACAATGGTTCCGGATGTTGCCGGATTCTTCCAAATCCAGTTTAACAGCTGGATTTGCACCACAAACCCCAAACATGGTGATTGTTTTTGGCTTCAGTGTGTCATGAAGGCAGCTGCAGCATCTCCCCAACTATAGTTAATCCTCGACTTACAACGCTTCTGTTTAGCGACCGTTCAAAGTTACAAGGACCCTGAAAAAAGGGACTATTTTCACACTCCCTGCCATCGTATGACGAAAATTCAGGCACTTGCTCGCACCTTGGTTCGTATTTATGATGGTTGCAGTGTCGTGCGATTCCCCCTTTGCAACCTTTAAAGTCAAGGGGAAAGCCAGACTCACGTAACGACCACATGGCTAATTTCATGCCCGCAGTGATTCGCTTAGTAACTGTGGCAAGAAAGGTAGTTAAAAATGGGACAAAACTCACTTCGCTGCTGTCCTGCTCAGCGACATCCATTTTGGGCTCCATTTTGGTCGTACCATTGATATGATACCTATAATTCAGGCAGAACAACACTGAAAGGGACTAAAATGGCCTTTTAAAAATGCAGAATTTTTCTACTCCCAAGAGGAAAAATGCCAGTTCGGTCATCTGGACCCCACTGAGGATTTGGGACGGGGATGATGGTTTATTGACCGCAATTTCTGGAACCCCAAAAGGACAGCTCCAAGGGACTAAAAGGAAGTTCATTAACCAAAGAGTTGTTTTCTGTAGAGATTTCAAAGGTTGGTGAAAAGCAAAGCAATAAGAAATTAAATATTTAGAGGGAAAAAATCCATTTTAGACCAGCCTCTGCATATTGCAGTTTCAGCAAGAATTCACCATTCACTTTGGAGAAAGGTTGATGTATTTCCCCCCCTCCCCCATTTTCTCCGATGTATAGATAGTCCTTGTCTTATGATCACAACGTTGCTAAGCAAGGCAGCAGTTAAGTGAGCTTCACACCCATTCTATGATGGCTCTTATCTCCGCCATTAAGCAAACCACTGTCCTTGTTCAGTTAGCCACAGTTGTTAAGTGGATTTCGAGGATTTTGCTCGTCGGAAGAGTTGGCCAAAGATTCTCTGAGACCATCATAAATACGAATCAGTTGACTGGCACCTGAATTTTGATCACAGGTTCACAGGGATGTTGCAAGGGTGAAAAACGGTCATGGTTAGGACTCGTGTTTATGACGATTTGCAAGACCGCGCAATCCCCTTCGGAATAATCTTCTGACAAGAAAGTCAAAGAAGGTCCATTTAACGACTGTGAGACCAAGCGATTCCCTTCATGAAGCGGACAACAAAGGTTGTAAAATGGAACAAAAAACTCGCTCCGTTAGCTGTCCTGCTTCGCAGCAGCAACATCAGGCTCCACTATGGTCATAAATGGAAGATTCTCTGGAAAATGGCGAGTCTGCGAAATTCATTTTTTCCCCTCTGAAGGGATCGTGAGCATTTCCTCTGAGGGAGCGGAAGGGAGACTTGTTCCCCGGGGGCTGGACTCTAAATCCCATGGAGCAGATCCTGGGGAAAAGGAATCTCTTCTGGATTCCCGTGGAGAGTGATGGTTAATGGGCTGCTTTTCTACTTTTTAATCTCTGGCTAATTTTCCCCCGTTGCTTTTCCTTTGGGCTTTTGACCTCGGTTGGAGGCTGGAAACTTCAGCCGGAAAAGGAAGGCTGAATACGGCCAAGCTATCCACAAGTGGTCCTCAACTTATGATGCTCCGTTTAGTGACCGTTTGAAGTTGCAGTGGCCCTGCAAAAAGGAGCGTTATTCACGCCTGTGATCCTTGCAGCATTTCTGCCATCACAGGATCAACATTTGGATGCTTGGCAAATAACTAGAACTTATGACCGTCCCTGGCTCCCAGTGATTTCCCCTTTGTGACCTCCTGACAAGGAAAATCAAGGAGGGGAAGGGAGCTGGTTTCACTCCACGACCATGTTCCTGCTGCAAGGATTTGCTTAACAACGGTCGCCAGAAACGGGGCGAAACCCACTTAGCGAGGCGTCTCCCTCAACCACAGAAATGTGGAGCTCTGCGGCGGTTGGAAGT
This sequence comes from Laticauda colubrina, assembly GCA_015471245.1. NCBI lineage: Eukaryota > Metazoa > Chordata > Lepidosauria > Squamata > Elapidae > Laticauda > Laticauda colubrina. Next base: position 685,654 of record BLBF01000057.1, read on the forward strand.
CGAGAATCCCCTGCAGAAAAGGAAGGACCTTTCGTGCTTTGGGAGCCCCAGGGAAGGAGAATGACTGGACTCAGTCAGACCTGGAGAAAAGGTTCGGAAGGTGGTCTGAGTTTGGGGGTGTTTAATTCAGAAGACCAGGTCGCTGAGGGCTGGCAGGGGAGCCCTTCCTCTCGCATCAAGCGAGGTCGGATCGCAGGGCCATCCAGCCTAGAAATGCTTCCATGCATTCCATTATCCATAGAATAAACACATTTCTCTTCTGAAGCCCCCGCCGTCTCTTTCATCGTTAGTTGCTCTTAGCACCGAAAAAGGAGAGCGGCTTACGGCCACCCTTGAGCTGAGCCCTTCCCTTACTGAGCGAGATGGTTCTTAGGTGAGCTCTGTCCCATTTTACGACCTCCCTTGCCCCCATTGCTAAGTGAATCGCTGTGATTCTTCAGTTAGTCACCCGGTCGTTAAGTGAATCCAGCGTCCCTGTTGACTTTGCTCCTCCGAAGGTTGCAAAAGGGCGGGGGAATCACGTGATCTCAGGGAATGCGGCAACCATCGTAAGTCCATGCCAGTTGCCAAGCCTTTGAATTTTGATCACGTGACCTGAAGGGGAAGGCTGCAACGGTCGTGAGTCTGAAGCACGGCCACCGGTCCCTTTTTCCAGCGCCATTGTAATGTCGAACGGTCAATCTCTCTCTCTCTCTCTCTCTCTGCTTTTTTGGCCATATTTTTTGAGATTTTGGCTTCCAGCCGATTTGCGAATGGTTTCGGAAGGAGAAGCAGACAAAAGGGCCGTCATTTGCAAATTTCTCTCCATTTCAGGAAACGAACAATAGGCTGCAAAGACGACAACAACGCTAATGAGTCATTGTTTGCAAACGATTCCGGCCCAGGCGAGGAACTATTGTCTGTGTCTGCAGGCATCTGAAGACCTTCATTGTCTTCTTCGCAGCAGCTGGGGAAGCTCGGACACGCTTCCGATGCTAAGCAGAAGGGCTGGAAAACACACACACACAGAGGCAACCTGGCCAACTTCCAAAACATGTTGTCCTTGTCCCATCAAGGTTTCTTCAGGGCTCCTTCTGAACCTGGCCAACTCCAGCTGGGATTCCAAAAACTCCTTTTTAGTGAAACTTGAGGTTCTTCAGAAGTTTCTTCAAAGAAGGAGCAACTTCCACGTTCAGGTTTGAAGGTCAAAGGATGGACATTGGATCAGATCTGGTGTCTTCAGTGCGATTTCTGAATATGATCAAGTCCAGCTGGGATTCAGAAGTTCATTTTGAGGTTCTCCAGAAGTTTCTTCAAAGAAGGAGCAACTTCCATGTTCCATGTCTGAATAAATATGAGTCAGTTGCCAAGCATCTAAATTTGGATCACGTGACCTTGAAGAGTCTGGAATGGTCATTAATGTGAAAAATGGTTCTAAGTCACTTTTTTCAGTGCCTTTCTAATTTTGGTCACTAAACAAACAGTTGTAAGTTGAGGAATACCTGTGCTGTTTGTTCCAACCTCCTTGCTTTTTGGGGGAAAATAAAATTTGGGTTGCAGATGTGGGGTTCTCCCCGCCTCCCCGAAAGACCACATCTGAAACGAGAAACCTTCTGACTGAACAATTAGAAATAAATATAAATTTTGATTTCCCCAGCATTAATCTTGCTGCTTTCTCTGTGCAACAGAACTACGATTAATCTTGATTAAATCTGGCAAGCCATCATGAGGAATAAAAGCTCCACCCAGAAACTAGTGTCTCGTGCCAAAATCCTGAATTTTGCCAGGATAAAGTACAAGTTGTTCTGGGCTTACAACTGTTCACTTAGCATCCATCTGAAATTAGAATGGCAATGGAAAAAAGGAACTTTTTAAAAATGTGAGCTGGTCCTCATACTTATGACCGTTGCAGCATCTCCCTGGTACCTTGACTGAAATCCAGGCACTTGGCAACAGGAATATGCAGCTACATCTCAACTTACAACCACAGTTGAACCCAAAATTTCTGTTGCTAAGCGGAAATTTCTGTTGCTAAGCTGTTATCTGAGTTTGGCCCCATTTTGTGACTTTTAAGCAAGCAGTGGATTTCAGGTGGTAGCTGAATTTCAGGGCTTCGTTGCCCTGCCAACTTTTAATTCTGCATTTAAAGTTAAATTTATTTATTTTTCTGTCCCCTGTATGTGCTGCTGATCAAATGAATAAGAAGGCAAATATCTCAGATCTGGTTTTTTCTCCCATATCTTCTTATATCCGCCCTTGAAAGGAATCAGAAGTGGATCTACTAATGAATATAAGTGGATAAGAGAAAGAAAGAAAGGAAGGAAGGAAGGAAGGAAGGAAGGAAGGATAGATGGAAAGAAAGAATGGATGTGAGGGAGGGAGGGAGAGAGAGATGGGAAGGAAGGAATAGGGAGGGAGAAAGGATAGATGGAGAGATAGAAGAATGGATGGATGGATGGGAAGGAGAGAGGGAGGAAGGAAAAGGAAGGGATTCTCTCCTTTTTGATTTGAGATGTGGGGCAGAGATTCCACTTAGCTCGTCCAGACCTATTTCCATCCAGTTGCAAGTAAATTGCAGACGGGCTTCAAAATTCCCCTATAAATGCTTTTTTTTTCTGATGAGAAGGAAGGATGGGGGGGGGGGGGAGTGGGGAAGGGGGGATTTAAAACACTGGAGGACAAAAAACCCGCAGCGTTCCTGCAAAACGGCCTCAACCCGGCACGGCTTCGGGCAGAGAATTTTAATTGTCCGCTTGCCACTGAAATGAGCAGCGCTTTCAAGCTACTCGGTGGGATTTAACGGGGTGATATAAGTTCAGTATCCCCGGGGCCTTCGCTGGGCCGGGGTCCCTGATTGGGTGGGATCCACCTCAGGTGGATTTAATGCTCCAGGCTCCACGGAGCCCTGGTTCAAACGGGGTTCCTTCAGGGGTCCGTTTTGCCTGGCACAGAAACCGGCAAAAGGCAGAAGGACCAAATCAAAGATTTTGGGACTTTAGGAGATTTAGAAAGATCCACGTTGGGAGGGAAACAGGCAGTTTTGCTCATTGTGGGGTCCTGGGTGCTTTCTGGGCTTGGGGGTTTCTTTGCAGTCGTCTCAGGACCCAACTGGGAAGTGTGATCCGAGCCAGAAAGGAGGGAAATTTGAAGAGAGGAAAAAGAGGAGGAGGAGGAGGAGGAGGACTATAGAGTCCTCGGTGGGTTTTTCTTGCAGGTGTCTCATGACCCAACTAGGTAACCTTATCAGTGCTGGAAGGGAATGGGTTCTGGGAGGAGCAGGAGGAGGAGGAGGAGGGAGGAAGAAGACTGTGATGTCCTCGGTGTTCTCAAAGTTTGGTGGTTTTCTTGCAGATGTTTCATGACAAGGGGAGAGCCAGAGTCACGTAACAACTGTGTTACTAACTTAACAACTGCAGTGATCCACTTAGCAACAGTGGCAAGAAAGGCCATAAAATGGGGCAAAACTTACTCAACAATGGCCTTGCTTTGCAACAAAAATATCGGGCTCAATTTGTGGCCGTAAGTCAAGGAACCCACCCCCCCCGTATTTTGAACAAATTCCCCCATCCGGTCACAAGTTCTTCTGGGTCTCTATCGTTTCTCTAATCCGAGCCTCCTTTTTCAAAGCCTCCTTAAAAATAAAACAGCAGATTTTGGGGATATAAATGCAGAGTTTTGAGGAAAGGAAACTTGAGCGGAATGGATTGGTCTCATTTCCCACTTTCGAATCGAAGGATTCAACGCCCACAAGAAAAATACTAATTTAAGAGAAGAGGGAGAAAGCAAAGTACATTTTCTTCACACTGCTACAAGTCGGGAGGCAGAGGGTTTTTTATCTCAGCTGAGAAACCGAGCGACAAAAATGCACCCTTGGAGAAATCGAAGCCTCCAGTTAAAATAAAGCACTCCAAATTTGCACTGATTGTGATTATTTGCAGTACGGTGCTCCAAAACGTCTACTTAGGAGGGAGTCCTCAAATTACAACTGTCCATTAATATTAAAATATTAAAACTTGAAAGGAGGAGAGCAAAGCACACACACACACACAACCCCCCCCCCCAATATTATCCTGCTGGTTTCTATGACAACAGCGTCGGCAGAACTAAAGCTGCAAAACGCGTCCCTGAACAAATTGCTGATTTATTCCGAGGCTTCCCAGCAGGCCTGGGAAAAACAGGCTGAGATCCTGGCTTTCCAGAAGATTCCTTCCTTGAGAGATGATGGAGAGTCCCACAAATGGTCTCTCTCTTGCAAATCAGAAGGGTAAGAGGAGAAACCCTGGAACTTGAAAGAGGATCGAGCTTTGGAAAGGATCTGTGGTCCAATCGCAGGGTTGGAAGGGACCTCGGAGGTCTTCTAGTCCAACCCCCTTGGCTCACGCAGGAGACCCTATTTCATTCCAGACCAAGGACTGCCCAGTTTCTTCTTGAAAACCTCCAGTGTTGCAACACCCACAACTTCAGGAGGGAAGCTGTCCCCCACTGATTCATTGATCTGGGGTTATAGAATAAGAAGGGACCTCCGAGGTCATGTAGCCCAACCCCCAAATGCCCATCTAGTCTCTTCTTGAAGGCCTCTACTGATGGATTTCCCACAACTTTGTTCCACTGATTAACTGTCCTCACTGTCAGGAACTTCCTCCTAACTCCAGGAGTTGCTCCTCTCCTGTCCTGCCCTCGGGGGCTTTGGAGAATAGCTTGGCCTCCTCTTCTCTGGGGCAGCCCCTTCTGATCATACCCTCCCATCCCATCGTCTCTTCGCCCCTTTCTCTCTCGTGCTCTCCAAAACTCTTCCAAAGATCCCCTTAAATACTTCCCAGCCTTCCTAAATCACAGGCCAGCCAGAAAGATTTTGCGGAGCAGATCCAGAGAAGACAGCATAAAAATAAAACAAAAAAATTAAACCAAACCAAACCAGGACTTCTAAACCCATGATCCAGCCCAGAGTGTCAGCCTCTCAACCCTCAAGCTCCTTATTTATTCATTTATTTATTTTTAAATCAGGGTGGTTAGGTATATTTATTCCTCTGGCAACGGTTTCTGTGAGATTCGAGGCACTCGGCTCCGGTTGCCAAGCCCAGAGGCTAAAGTCCTGCCCGATACATCTCAGATCATGGTTACCTCTTGCATAGCTAATCCAGGTTTATTAAATATGTAGCCCTGGGCGATCGCACAAGGTTTGCAAGAGCGATGGCGCCAGCCAAGGTTTCATCGTAGCCCGGCAATTCTTCATGCCAAATCTATTTTGCAGGCCTGAGAAGAGCCGTGAACTTATTATGCATTTATGACAATGCTGTACCAGGAGAGAGAGAGAGAGAGAAGGGGGGAGGCAGAAAAAAAAACCACCAGGAACCATTTTTAATTTACCCTTAAAAGAAATTCCAGAGGTGCAAAGTAGCTTTTCTTTCTTTCGCCCCCCTCCCCACTTCCCCTGCAAAGGGCTTGTATGTTGGTTGATTAAAAATCAAAGAATATAAAAAGCAAGTTGCCTGCTCGCCCTGGGGCAGCCTTTCTGAGTGCAATGAAGGCCTGGGCAAGGATGCTTTCAGGGAGGGGAAAAAAAATAAGGGAAAGGATTGAATTTCCAGCAAATTTCCCTGTCAACAATATGGAAGCGATTCATGGCTGGCTTTTTCCGACAATGAGCTCTTGATTTCCCAGGCTGGAGCAACAAGGCCACGGGGATCCCCGGCTAAGATGGGATGCAGATCACTTTTGCAGGATCAACCGAGCTCCAATACAAGATGGGGGGGTAAACGCCACCCCCCAAAACAGCCTGGGTGAGTTGGTCTCTCCAGGTGGCAGCCTTTGATCTATGGGCTTTGACAGACATGCAGGTCAAATGAAGAAGGGGAAAAAAAAAAAAACCCAGTCCAAATATTAAGATGGAATGAACCGAGTGGAGGAAGTTTGAGTTTGGGGGAATTTCTGGGGTTTTTAGTCACTGCTGATTTGAAAAACACACCAGAATCTATAATAATTTCTAGTTTGGTGTGAAATATTACAAGGGAGCAAAGAAGGAAGTGAATGGGAGAAGGAAGAGGGGAGGGAGGGAGGGAGGAAGAAAGGATGGAAGGAAGGAAGAGAAAGAAGGAGCAGCAGGAGAATGAAGGAAGGAGAGGAGGGAGGGAAGGAAGGAAGGAGAGACAAAAATGGACGGATGGATGAGAGATGGATGAATGGAAGAATACTTTCTTCCATCCATCCCTCCTTTCCCTTTTCTCCTTCCTTCCTTCCTTCCTCCCTTCTCTTTTCTCCATATTTGGCTGGAGGAAAAGCCATCCAATAGTTGCTAGGCAACCATAAAAGGGAGATCCTTGGCTAGCATCAGCCTTGATTCGTGGTTTAAGGTCACCCCGGTCATGTTTGATCCACTCGGCTGCTGCTGAAATCCAACTCAGCAGAGTTTCAAAGGGCCTTTTTCACAACCAGACATTTAAGAATCTCTCCTTCTCCCTTTTTCCTCCTTCCCAGCCTTCCATTCTTGCAATACATGTTTCTTTTTAAAAAAAAAAAAGAAATACAAGTCTAATTTCTCCCCCAACTCAGGAGAGAGGCCAGACATGATATTTTAGAGAAGTGAGGAGAGAGGGACAGATTCTCAGGAGACCCATAACCCACCTGAACCCTTGGTTCTTCTGCAGATTTTCAGTGACGTATTAAAAATTTAAGAGGCGTGCAGCAAAAGTTCAGAAAGAGCTATGAAATAGGAGGAATTTACACATATTTACCCAAAGCCGCCTTTGGAAAACAGGGACAGCAATAGGCAACATTTTAGGAGGTGAAATAGAAGCTTTTTCCCCCCTTTAAAAAAAATATTAGGTTCAGGCATGCACACACACACACACAGACAGAAAAACCTTACACAGGTAGTCCTGGATTGACAACAGTTCATTTAGTGACTGTTCAAAGATACGACAGCATGGTCACGTGAAGAAAAATTCAGGCACTTGGCAACAGACTCATATTTACGACGGTTGTGATGTCCCTGGGGTCACATGGTCCCCTTTTGCGGCCTTTTGACAGAGCAAACTCAGAACGGGGGGCTCCAGATTCACTTAGCAACCGTGTGATTAACTTAATGACTGTGGCAAGAAAGGTTGTAAAACAGGGCCAAACCTGCTTAAGAACCATTTCGCTTAGCAGTGGAAATGTGGAGCTCGTAAGCCAATGATAATCTGTCTTGGGCAGAGGGTTGGGCTAGAAGACCTCCAGGGTCCCTTCCAGCTCTCTAGGATCAAAAGCCTTAAACCTCTGGCTGCCTTTATCGAAAAACATCGGCTGGCATCCAACTGTCTCTCGATCCGAAGCTGGCCGTCCTCTGGCTTCGGGGAAGGCAGCGCCTGGATCAGTTCGGCCATTCCCGCCGCCTCCCCTGCTTCTCGGCCCCTCGCTCCGAAGGAGAACGGACAGAGGACCAATGACAGAGCCAGGACCCCAAATGATGCGACCCGGCGGCAGCGGGTTTGCCGGGCAAAAGGCCAGGACTCTTCGGGGAGCTGTCCAGCCTCTGGTGCTGAAAACGTCAGGAGAGAGGGAGAGACCGGGGGGGGGGGGGTCCTCGGCTTTCGGCCACAATGTTTCTGTTGCTAAGCGAAACATTTGTTGAGGGAACTTAAGGACCATTTGTCAGGACCTTTCTTGCCACCATGGTGAGGTGAATTGCCCCGGTTAAGTTAGGAACAGAGTTGTTGAGTGAACTCGCCATCTCCTGGTGGTTGGCCCAAAGTCACCTTGATGGCTTTCACATTTAGGGCAAGACTAGAACTCGCCGTCTCCTGGTGATTTTGTTGTATTTTGCCAAGGATTCCCTTCCTCTTTATTGACCCTTATTTTGTCTCAATATCATCTTTATTTCTGACAAAGGAATGAAAGAGGGAAACAAGATTGTCTCAAACAGGTCCTTTTAGGAAATATATCTAGATATCTATATCTAGAGCTATATCTATAATCTATCTATCCATCCATCCATTCATCCATCCATCCATCTCTATCCTTTATCTCTGTCTCCCTCACTTCATCCATCCATCCATCATCTATCTATCTCTATTTGTCTGTCTATCCATCCTTTCGCTCTGTCTGTCTCTCCTTCACTCCATCCATCAATCTTCTCTCCCTCTCAACTCTATCTATCTATCTATCTATCTATCTATCTATCTATCTATCTATCTATCTATCTATCTATCTCTTTTCTCTCATCCATGTATCCATCCATCCATCTTCTCTCACTCATCTATCTATCTATCTATCTATCTATCTATCTATCTATCTATCTTTCCTTTATCTCTGTGTCTCTCCACCCATCTGTCCATCCATCCATCCATCCATCTTTTATTTCTCTCTGTGTGTGTCTCTACCTATCATCCATCCATCTATTACCTATCTATATCTATCTGCCCTCTCTCCCTCTCATCCATGTATCCATCCATCCATCTTCCGTGACTCTTTGGCCCCGGAGGCTACGCGGAAAGACAAAGCCGCGGTTATAATCCCTCGGCGTTTGAGGAGGGCGAACCCTCTAAATACCAAGGAAGGTAAGCGCATTAACCTTATCTTGATCTAAATCGTAATTACACCAAAGCCCGGCTTCGGAGTAAACGACTACATTAATAACAATTTCCTTCTGATAATTACTATCATTTCCAAGATCTCCGAGCTATTTGCCTATTTAGCCACCCGCCTGGAGATGGAGTGACTCGCTCAGCACCCAAAGCTCTCTAATTGGCTGCAAAAATTATGATTGCAGCTACTCCTTGACTTACAACCATTCGCTTAGTGACCAAAGTTGCAACGGCACTGAAAAAAAGTGGCTTGGGGCCCATTTTCACACTTATGACAGTTGCATATATCATGAGATTGAAATTCAGCTGCTTGGCAAAACAGACTCGTATTTACAACGGTCACAGTGTCCTGGGGTCACGTGATCCCCCTTTTGCGACCACTTGACCAGCAAAGTCAAGGAGGAAGCCGGATTTGCTTAATGACCTTGTAACTCACTCAACAACTGCAGTGATTCGCTTAACCACAGAAAGGTCATACAATGAGGCAAAGCTCACTTCACAAATGTCTTGCTTAATCAGAAAAATTTGAGGCTACACTGTGGTCCTTATTCAAGGACTTAGTGAAGGGATGGCCAACGGAGATGCCTCCTTTGGCAGAGATGGCCAAGCCAACTTTTCATTTAAGGAGGGAAAAAGGGGCATTTAGTTCTGCTTCTCCTTCAGAACTGTGCCTGGACTTTTTTCTGCTCGACCTTGAAAAAAAAACAGCCCTCAACTTTGATTTTCAATTTTGAGAAGGAGAAAGGATTTGTTGTCATAGAAATGGGCTTGAAATGTTCAGGAGGATAAAGCAAAAAGCAGTAATATATATATATATATTTTCCCACCGCGCTGAAAAAAAAGGCCGGTCACTACTTTTTCTCCTTCTTTCTCTTGGTGGTTTTTCTTCCTATTGGCTTTGTAACTGTTTCTCGGGGAGGGATGGAGCTGATGACCTCTAGGGTCTATGGGGAGAACCCGATGTTCATTTTCTGACGTTCAAAGCAGACAAGAGATGCAAAAGCCTCCACCCCAAGGAGGGGAAGCGGAAGGGGAAGGGGAGGAGAAGGAGAAGGAGGAGGAAGAAGAGGAGGAAGGGGAGAAGAGGGAGAGTGGTGGTGATGGAGGACTAAAAAAGGAAGCAGGAGGATGAAAAGGGGAAGGAGAAGGAGTGATGGCAGAGGAATGAAGAAGGAGGGGAAGAGTGATGGAGGAGGAGGAGGAGGAGGAGGAGGAGGAGGAGGAGGAGGAGGAGGAGATCTCCCATACTCCAAGGGCATCTACTCATTGCCCACTCGTTTCACAGGCCTGATCCTTTGCAAGCATCCAACCAGCCAGGAAACTCTCATTCCCTCCCTCAAGCCCTTCCTTCCCTCCTTCTCTCCCAATCTTCTCTCAACCTTCTCCCCCCACTCTGCCCAACCCTCTTTTGTTTGTCAGCCATCAGGTCTACAGAGAAGGGACCCTCCTCTTCCTCGCCCTTGTAACATTCCCCAGCCTCCTCCACCACGGTTCAAACTTTCCTCCTGCCCAACTCACTCATTAGATTTGCGCGGCTGACTTTTGTGTCCAGGAAGCCAAAAAAAACCCCAAAACCTCAACACAAATGAATCTGCGGTGGGAGAGATTTCCAGCACAAAAGACAAATTACTCCAAAAACCAAGGGTCGTTCAACCTGCCCCTAAGCTTGAGCAAATAACTTTGACTGCAATCGCAAGCTAGGTTATGTCAAAAGAAAGAGGCTTGCTCGTTTTTTCAAACTGGGGGGGACTTAATTTGCTGAGTGGGTGACGCTTTTATTTTAAATATGATTTTGTTTCCGAGAATGGAGACATCGTTGGCAGGAGGAAATAGCTTTGATCTGGTTTGGAGAGTTTGAAAAGGAGAAATATGAAACATTCCCCAAATCAGGAACAATCTCACTGCCCAAAACGCCAAATTTTGCTCTGTTGCTCTGATTGTTTCAGACTTGGGCGTGATCAGGAGCGAACCAAGGGGGAGAGATATTTTTTTAAATAAAATAAAATAAAATGGTAAATGCTTCCCCCCCACCCCCCCCCCCACCCCCAGCAACAGGGCTGGGGTAAAAAACAGCAAACAGCCAATTCTGGGGAATTCAACCAGAGATTCGTCATTGGCAACATTAGCCGATTCCTGGGAAAAAACCCAAAAGAAGTCCAAGGGGAGATTCCCTGTTTCTTGCAACAATGATAGCATTTCTTCGCTTCCGCGAGTGCCGGAGGGGGGTGGCCAGGAGAAAATCACTTCAGGACTGGAGAGGCAACTTTGTGCGCAACGTTGGCTTGGGGTGGGACAAGCCAGGGGCCTGGCCTTGAACGCTTGGGTCTTCTCCCCTCTTCCTTGGCCAACCAGCTTCTGAGACGTGGCCTTCTTCTCCTTGAGCGCTTGTGGCTTTGCCATGCCCACCCCAGCCCCCCTTTTATGAGCCTGCCCTCAAAGAGGGTCCCACACCCCACGGAAACGAAGGGGAAATTGGTGGGGAAGGAGCCGAACAATCGCAAAACACAGGTGATCCTCCACAGTTCCCTTCTCGTCACCATTCCAAGTTATGACGGCACTGAAAAAAAAAAAGTGAATTACGGCCATTTCTCGTACTTACTGACAACATCCCCATAATCACGTGATCAAAATGCAGACACTAGGCAACTGATTCATAGTTACGGCCGTGGCAGCGTCCCTGGGGTCACAAGACAAACCCCTGCCCCCTTTGGGGACCTTTTAACGAGCAACATCAATGGGCGAAGGCGGATTCGCTCAACGACTTAACACCTGCAGGGATTCACTTAACAACCATGGCAGGGAAAGGCCGTAACTTGGGGGCAAAAAGCTCCCTTCGCGCACAAGAGAGATTTGGAGGCCAGGAAGAGTGGCGATTCTTTGCCTCCGTTTCTCTGACGCTCCTAGAAGTGGGGGGGCTTCCAGCAGCTTCTACACACACACACAACACATACACAACGCACACCCCATTGAAGAACTGATGTTCCTTTAAGGAGCTTTGTGCTGTTGCTGGGCTGTTTTATCTGCCTCCAGACCCCACCGGGTAATTTACAGACAGCAGCAGAAATTTTATTTGACCAGAAAACCCAGTTCCCTGCTGAGCCTCTCTTACCCCCCCACCGCCTCCCGGCCGCCTCCCCCAAGCCTTGATGGTTTGGATTAAAGGTATAATATGAGCCACAGAAATAAAACACTAATTAAAATTCTACTGGTGTGAGCAAATTGCCTACAAATTAGATTGCTGGAGAAGGAACTCAAGGCGCCTCCCGCCCCCAGGAGCCTCCGTCTCCCCTCCCTCTGGGCTGGTTGCTTCCCTGTTTCACCCCCCCCCCCCTTTGAGCAAGGAAGGAAACAAGGCGCCCCGAATGTGACCTTCTCCAGGAGGAAGCTGACAAGTTGGTTTTAGAAGAACGGCGGGGCTGGGGAGCTACGTTTGGGGCCGAATAGCGCAGGGAAACAAAGCAGGAAGGGGCCCTGGAGGTCTTCTAGCCTGACCCCCTCTTTTCGAGAGGAGACTAGGCAGCCATTTGGCCTTAGTGGTGCAGGATCTCCTGCTCGAGTGGTGGGGCTGGATGAGAAGACCTCCAAAGTCCTGTGTCAGCCCGAGGAGCCTATGAGATACCTAGATAGGAGACGTGACAGGCAGAAAGGCCGACGGAGAGTGGGAGAGATGGAGGGATGCATGGAGGGATGGAACAGCCAGAGGATGTGGATGCTTTGTCACTGGAGGCCTTCAAGAAGAGACTGGACAGCCATTGGACCAGAATGGTATAGGGTCTCCTGCTTGAGCAGGAGGTTGGACCAGATGACCTCTAAGATCCTTTCCGGTCCTAGGATTTTATGATTCTGAGATTAGATAGATCGATGATAGATGATTGATTGATAGATGGAGAGAGAGAGAGAGAGAGAGAAGATGACCGATGATAGATAGATAGACAGATGGGATGGAAAGACAAAAGAAAGAGAGGGAGACAGATATTTAGCTATAGATGGGATAGACAGACAGACAGACAGGCAGGCAGGCAGATGGAACAGCTTCCCTGCAGAAGTTGTGGGTGCTCCGTCACTGGAGGTAAGAAGAGACTGGATAGCCATTTGTCCTCAATGGTTTAGAGTCTCTTGTCTGAGCAGGGGGTTGGACTAGAAGACCTCCAAGGTCCCTTCCAGCCCCAAGGCCCTGTGATTCTAAGTCCTCTCCTGGCGCCAGGGAAGGACCTCTTCCCCCTGTGCTGCCCAGCACAGCCTCTCTCACCAACCCTTGCCTCCCCGAATGAAAACTTCCCTTGGCGGCAAAGTGGAAGGAAAGCAGCTCACCTCACCTCTGCGGAAGGGAAGGCGAGGCCGCCGTGGCCTCCCGTCTCCACAGCAACTACCCACAAACAAACAAACAAACAAACAAATAAACGGGAGGCTTTAATTTTGCACGGCTTCCCTGGCTACAGACTGGGAGCCATCAAGAGAAGATTGCATCCATTACCTCTCAGCAGGGCCACCCCACCCGCCATGAGAAGCGAAGCCACCAGAGAAGCTGGCAAAGTGCGGCTTGCAATGGACCGAGGCGGGGAGGGGGGGGGAGAGGGAGGGGGGGCAGAAGAGGAAAAGGGTGTGGGGGGGGTGCAAAATCACACCCTGGTACCCAGCGTGTCCTGAGGGGATGCGACCAGCGGGAGGCAAGGAAGCATCCTGGTCCGATGGGACGGAGGCCCATGTTGAGCCCAGGAGAGTTGGGGTTGCGTTGAGGGCTGTTTCTGTGAGGCCCCCTTGGCTCAATGGGGGGGGGAGCCTTAGTCTTGGGGGGGGAGTAGAAGCCTCCCTGGAGCCTCAGGAGCGCCAAAATGGGGTGTGGAGGGGCATCGCCCCCCCCCCTCCCCGTGACCCGTTTTGGCTCCCAGGCCTCCCTGCACTCATCTGGGAGCCAGACAGGCCTCATGGGGACTCGGGGGGAGGGGGGGGCACCTGGTTGTCGGAAATACCGGTTTGGCAAACCAATATTTGGGGACATTGATATTCGCAGGAGGGCTGATATTAAAAATCTAAACATGTTTTTTTATAGATATATTTCTCGTTTCAATTATTTCCAGGTGGACAAAATTCAACCTTGACATCCATTTTTTTTCATTTGGAAGAAACGCGTTTATGACTTGCAGCGTGAAGAGCGTTTTGCAAATTTACAGGGCCTTCGTGGCACTTTTGCAAATCTCTGCAACCACCTTTCAGAGGGGTCCCTAAAACGCACAGGAAATTTGGGGGGGGGGCATGCTGAGAAGGAGAACGCGTAATTTAGGAGCCCAATGTGCGCTAAGGAGCAAAGATTCGTCCGGGTGTTGGCATTGCAGAAGGACCTTTGTTTCGCAACACAAGCGTTTAATTTTCACTGCAAAGGCTTTTGCCGTTTTTAAATGCTGCCCAGGGACCGAAGTGATTCAGCAGGCGTCGAATGGTGACACTCCAGAAAGACCCAAAATGGCCCTCATTGGAATTGTTGGGAAATATGGATTTTGCTGACAAAATCCTATCACAGGGTAGGGCTGAACGAGATGGTCCTCCGGAAAGAATAAGGCAGGTCAGATGAAGGGTGATGGACCAAGAAGAGGAAAATCGGAACATTTAGGACAGGGGGATGATGAACAACAAGCAATGCGAGTTATTTCAAAGGGAGGTTCAAGGAAGAACTTTAAAAAAACTGGAAGATGTTCCATGTCTCATTGAAAAAGAAGGTTTAGCCCCAAAATGGGATTTCTGTTTCTCACCAGATCCAAACAGGGTTAGTACTGGTGGCCAACCATGAGAAGGAGGGAATGGGGAGAGGGAGAAGGAGAGGGAAAGCAGGAAGGAGGAGAAAAGGAGGAAAAGGAAGCAGAGAAGGAAAGGGAGTATGAGACGGAGGAGAAGGGGAGGAAAAGAAGGAAGAAGAGGAGGAGGAAGAAGAAAAGAAACAAGGAGGAGGATTGATTTCAGGACTGGGCTTCCTGGAAATCCCCCAATGATCCTTTCTTCCCCCTTCGCCTAATTCTGAATAACTCACCTCCATTCTCAGACTGGATCTAGACCAACTTCCTGGGCCAAAACAAGGGCTGGCCAGGTGCAACTGGGAAGCTCAGGAGCCAGAGGCTGGGTGTGTGTGTGTGTGTGTGTGTGTGTGTGGCATGGCTGGGTGGGCCACTCTGCTATCTCTCTGGAGCAGCTGCTCTGGCAGCCTCTGGGTTGCGGAGAGAAAAGGCCAGACTGGGATGCAACCTCTGGGGTTGGAAGGAAGGAGGGAAGGAAGGAAGGAAGGAAGATATATGAGGAACGAAGGAAAGAAAAGAGAAAGACAGGAAGGAAGGAAGGATCAAGGAGGAGGGAGGGAGGGAAGGATCAGAAAAGAGGGCAGGTGGGAGGGAGGAAGTCATGAAAGAAAGGATAGGGAAAGAAGGAAGGAGGGAAGGAAGGAAAGAACAGAAAGAAGGAAAGTCACTTGTTTCATATTGTTCACTTTGGTCGCTAAATGAACGGTCGTAAGTCAACAAACACCCGCACCCACACACTCGCCCCTCCCCACTTTTGCCAGGAGACAGATTTGAATCCATCCAGTTTGGAAAATTGATTCTATCCATGAAGGCAAAATCCATGCACGTTTTTCTCCCTCCGTGGGGAGGGGTTTTTTTTTCCCTTTTTTAAACCAACCGGCGCCTGCTTACCCTCCATTCAGGCATGAGAAAAAAAATGGCTCAGCCATCAAGGCTTGTGGGGGGGAGGCTTTTTATGGAAATTTCCGGAGAATTCAGGCACGGCCCAATGTTCTTTGCCAGGTTAGCGAGCGCAGCTTTGCAACGGAGCATGAGATGAGCTTTGCATGCATTAGCATGACAAGCAGGCTCGGCGTTAAATGTGCCGGTCCTCGGGAAAACGACGGTGGCCTTTGGAGCCCCTCCTGATTCCGCCCTCATGCAATTTTTTATTTTGGGTGATTTAAAAGAATGACTTGTGCAAGAGAGAGAGGGAAGCTGCAGAGCTTCTCTGGAGGCCTTTGAAAAGAGATCCATATAGACGGCCATTGGTCCGGAATTGCTCCTGCTGGAGCAGGGGTGGAAAGGGGTTGGACTAGATGACCTCCAGGGTCCCTCCCGAGGCGGTTATTCTGTGTTCTCCTTTGCCCTGATCCTCCAGACGTGTTCTCTTATTAAATGAGGAAGAAGGAAAAAAGGTAGTTGGATCAGAGAAGAGGCCGATCGAGGTTTATTGGCCTTGGAAGACTTCAGGTCATCTCTAGTTGAGTTCCTTGCAAACAAACCAGGGCTTTGGTTGACCCAAATGCTGGTTTAAAACAGGTCTTGGCTGAATCCTTCTCTTCTTTTCTCTCTTTCTTTCTCTTCTACCTCTCTTTCCTTCTTTCCCCTCTCTCCTACCTTCCCTTCTCTCCTACCACTTCTTCTCTTATCCTTTCTTTTCTTCCTACTTCATCTGCTTCTCCTCTTTTCCCCTCCACCACTTCTCTCCTTTCCTTTCCTTCCTTCCTTCCTTTGCCTCCCTTCCTAGTACTCCCCAACCCCTTTCCTTCTCTGTTCCTTTCTTCATTATTTCTTATCTTCTTCCCTCCTTCCTCCCTCTCCCAATTCTTCTCTTTGCTTAACCTACCCTTCCTTCCTTTTTTCTCATCCTTCCCTCCCTCCTTTCTTTCCTTCCTGCTTCTTTGTCCTTCCTTTCCTTCCTCTCTTCCTTCCTTGTATTCCTCCACTTATTTTCTCCAACTTCCCAACACACCCCACTGCTTCTACCTGCCATAATATCCCCAAAACACCAAACCTCCTCCCAAAAACCACATAGGCGGAAAAAAACAAACCCCATCACAACTTTACCCCCCTTTGCACAAAAACAAAGCCAAACCCTTCGACTCCCACTTGGCGGTTCGACTCAGATCAATTTCAGACAATTTTTTTCCCTCTCAGCTCATGTTGGTTTAATCTAAACGCCCAGGCAGAGAGCACGGCAAATATTTTCGGAAGAAAAAAACCTCGAAGATAAATAACTTTTAAATTAAGGCCTAGTTAGCATCATTACATATTTATAAGCCGCGCGGGTGAAGACGACTTGAAGGTTTTTTTGCAAACAGACATTTAATTGCTTTGGATTAACCCCATCAGTAGTTGGGCTTTATCTTCATGAGGGTCAGGCCAAAATCCAGCTTATATTTTCCTTTTCAAGATGTAGGGCAGCCAATAACCACCATTTTATTAAATTTATAGCAACTCTGGGTGAGTAACCACAAGCCAGGTCCCTCTCGTCCTGTTGACTGGGCCAAGCTATCACGTTAAGCCATGATATGGTGGTTTGGTTATTTTGCGAGCAAAGCACACTGCAAGGAATTCGATTTTGTGTCTCCTCCATTTAATTTTGCCTTTCCCCCCCCCCTTCCCTCTAAAACTAATGTTCCCCAACCTTTTTAAGACTTTGGACTTCAACTCCCAGAATTCCCCAGCCAGCATGGGCTTTGTAATGGCGGACGCTGAGGACTATCCAGATTGGAATTAAAACTCTCCCCTCAACGTCTGCAAAAGGAAAATGAGCTGCTGGTAATTAAGCACTAACCCTGCCCATTTGCATTTCAAATCCTGCCTCCGTGAAATCTGCATTTTAAAGAAAGACACACAGAAGATTACGGGTTTACAAAAAAAGTTTCTGCAGCCGTTAGCATTAAGGCTTATGTAATTGTAGGGAAAGGTAGATAATAGATCCTGGCAAATCCTAGAAGACAGACTGATTCAGGATGGATGGAATGGATGGATAGATAGATAGATGAAAGATAGATAGATAGATAGATAGATAGATAGATAGATAGATAGATAGATAGATAGAGGATAGATAACATAGATAGATATAGGATATATAATTAGATAGATAGATAGATAGATAGATAGGGAGGGAGGGAGGGAGGGAGGGAGATAAGATAGGTAGGTAGAGATAGATAAATGGATGGATGGATGGATGGATGGACATATATAGATGAGAAAGCTAGAGATATCTATCTATCTATCTAGCTAGCTAGCTAAAGATAAATAGTTAGATAGATAGATAGATAGATAGATAGATAGATAGATAGATAGATAGACAGACAGACAGACAGACAGACAGACAGACAGACAGACAGACAGAGACAGGATGGATAGATGGATGAACAGACGATAGAAATTGATAGATGGATAGATGATAATAGACAGGTAGATAACTGGATAATATGGCTGGATGGATATATAATTAGATAGATAGATAGATAGATAGATAGATAGATAGATAGATAGATAG
>BLBF01000057.1:703750-717006 GCA_015471245.1 Laticauda colubrina
TAGATAGATAGATAGATAGATAGATAGATAGATAGATAGATAGATAGTATGGATGGATAGACAGATATGTATGTGTATATACACACACACACACACACAGAGTCTCCCAGACCGAATACTGCTCTGCTAATGTGGACTAAAGTCAATAAACTTTCTTTCCTTTCTCCCCCCACCCCCCAATTTGCTCGTCCCTAGGGGGCTGCCAAGGCGAGTCGAAAGCAATTCCGTCCCAAAGTAACAGCAAATGAAGGTGAGGGATTAAAAGGCGGATCTTGCTGAGAACAAATTTTTGGAGCTGTGAATCTTAAGCGAATCGGTGGGCAGTTGGAGGCTAATGGCAACAAAACCTGATTAGGGTTTGTTCTCCAGACCAGGAGAGGGGAAAACAGAACCGCAGGCATCACATCTGGTTGATGAAGCAGAAAAGAGGGGGCTTTCCGACATTTTTGAAAAATAAAGACATGCCATTCCTCCCCAGTGTGAGCATGAAATGTTGAATTATTATAATATCATTATTGTTGTGTTGGTGGTGGTTAACATTTTTAAAAGGGATAGACAAACCAATTTTCCGGCAGGCCTCATTTCTTGCAAGTTGAAGTGTGCAAACTACAAAAAAGGTTACAAAAAATATAAAAAAGAGGTTGAGACTTTGGAAAAAGTGCAGCTCAGATGATTAAAGGCCTGGAGACAAAAACATATGAAGAACGGTTGCAGTGTTGGGGTGTGGCTGAGTCGGAAGAAAAGAAGAATTGGGAGTGACATGATAGCAGTATTCCAGTGTTTCAGGGGCTGCCCCAAAGAAGAGGGAGTCAAGCTATTCTCCAAAGCACCTGAAGGAAAGACAAGAAGAAAACAGATTGAAACCAGTCAAGGAAAGGAGCAACCTGGAGTTAAAGGAGAATTTTTCTGACAGTGAAAACTATTAAACGGTGGAACAGCAGCTTCTCTTCAGAAGTTGTAGATGCTCCATCGCTGGAGGTTTTCAAGAAGAGTCTGGATATCCATTTGCCTGTGCAGGGGGTTAGACTAGAGGACCTCTAAAGTCCCTTCCACCTCTATTCTATTCTGAAATCCAGTGCTTTCCGGAGCGCAAGTGGGTGATCTCAAGGTCTCTCCTTGTTGCCCAGAGACGAATTACGATGGACTCTTCATTCTATCATGGTCCTCATCTCTGCTTTTTGCAACCCATCATTTCTTCCCTGGAAGTCCAATTTATTGCATTTTTTGCTAATAATTTGCCAGATTTGTCATCTTCCCTGAAATGGATGCTCCATGGGGCCCCATTTTGTCTCCCTTCCCCCCAAAAGGATTTTATTCCGGTCCTCTGCTTTTTAAGCCCAGTGGATGTTCTATTTTGCCCACTTTTTAAAGATGTACTAAACCCACCTACAGAAATGAACCGGCTTTGATTTGGGGAGTTTTATTTTCTCGGAGAGAGGAAGGTCAACAGCTCAAGGCTCGGCCTGCGTCTGCATTTGAAGAATGGAGAAGAAAAGATTTCCCAGAAGGACACAGGCACACACAAAAATCATCACAAAAGGCCGTCCATTTTTATGCACGTTTTCTATCTCTCTCTCTCTCCAAACGAAAAAGGAAGGAAACTTGACAGTTGAAAAGATAAAATCCTTAAAGAGAAAAAGCTGCTGCTTTGGGGTTTGGCTGAATTCTCAGAAGAAACGAAGCAGGGAAGGATATAGAAGCAGAAGGGCGACCTTTTCGAAAAATCACCAAAAAATTGCTTTTAAAAATAGGGTTTTTTGTATGTTGCAAAGCACTGGAAAAAAAAGACTTTTAATCAGCTTCTCTTGGAGAACCCGCACTGGATCCACTACGGCTTCTGTCACTCCTGCCCACCAATGGGAGATTTTGGGAGACACGCTCCAGAAATAGTATGCGATCGAACTTCCTGCTGTCTTCAGATGATAGTCCTTGACTTACAACCGTCCGTTCAAAGTCACAATGGCACCCAAAAAAGTGGGACAGTGGTTGAGTGAGTTTTGCCCCATTTTATGATCATTTCTTGCCACAGTTGTTAAGCGGATCCCTGTAGTTGTTAAGTTAGTCACACGGTTGTTAAGTGAATCTGGCTTCCTCCATTGAGGTTGCCAAAGGGGATCAGGTGACCCCAAGGACACTGCAACCATCACTAAGTCCATGCCAGTTGCCAAGCATTCTCATCACATGACCTCAAGATGCTGCAACGGTCGTAGGTGTGAGGACTCCTTTTTTTCCCCAGCCCCATCAAAACTTCAAATGGTCCTTAAGCAAACGGTTGGAAGTGGAGGACCGATGGAAGCCTCGGTTCTACGACTGCTCGACACACAGGCAGGCATGTGGCTTTGTTTTTATCTGGCAGTCAGATTTTCCGGTGCCTTCTGTTGCTGTCATGCCAGAGGATCAGGGTTTAATGTCCCACCAGCCCAGCCTCAAGCCACTCAATGCAAAAAGACTGGATTCTCAGACCCAACAGATGCTTTTGGCCAAGGAGTTCCATCTTGCGGACAAAATTAATTTTCACAGCTGGAGAAAAGCCGGAAAGATCACTCAAACAGCGCCCAGCTCTGGATGAAGAAACATAAAATCAATGGCGTTGAGACAACCGGTGCTCACTGAAGTCTTCTTTTTTCCCCCCATGACGCCGTTGGAAACTGAGAAAAAGCAGTTTTCAGCTCTTGGGAAGAGAAAACCATCCAGGTAAATAGAAGATAGGATCCTAAGGCTGGAAGGGAGCGGGGAGGTCTTCTAGTCCAACCTGCTCGGCTCAAGGCAGTATTTATCTGCATCGTGGACAAGTGGCTCTCCGATACAACCTCATCAATCTGACTCTCTTGATACAGAATACAGAACAGAGGGAGGGAAGGGATGGACAGAACAGCTTCCCTCCAGAGGTTGTGTGGGCTCCATCACTGGAGGTCTTCAAGAAGAGGCTGGACAGCCATTTTGTCCAGAAATGTTATGGGCTCTCCTGCTTGAGAAGGGGGCTGGACTAGAGGACCTCGGACTTCCAACTCCTTCTATCCTATGCCTACATCTCTCCAAGAGCTGGCCTCGGTCTCCCTCCTGGTCGAGCTTCACTTGGCGTCCATCATGATAATGAGTCGTGAGCCAAGTCTGTTTAAGGCTGCGCTGAGGAGTCTGCTGGAAGTAACCAATCTCATGAGCCGGCAGCCGCTGCTCGGCCTCCTCTAAGTGAGCCTGTCATCATTCACTTTGGCACCGAGTCTAAATATTCATCTTAACTAATAAAGATCCTGCTCGACGACATGTCATTAGGCAGCTGGCAGGCCGCCAAGAGTGCGCAAGCGGCCCCCTTGGTTTAATTAGGGGGTTTCTCTTGTGCAGACGTGGCGGTGCTGACACTGGTGACGGGGGGGGGACGGGACGACACACCTCCCAGGTTTTCTCAGAATTAGGAGGAAGAAAGAAGGAAAGGAGGGAGGGAGAGAAGAAGAGGGAGGGAGGAAGGGAAGAAAACAGAGGACAGAGGAAGAGGGAGGGAGGGAGGGAAGGAAGAATTTCATCTACTTCAAGACATCTCATCTATGAGAGGAGGACTTTGGCCCTATTCCCAGTTCCCGCTGTTCAAAGCGTTTGCTAACATGGTACGTCCAGATTGATCGCATCTCCACATCTCTCAAAACCAAAGACATTAAGAGGAACATACTCCACTCCGGTAGTCCATAAGATCCCTTTTAACCAGGTCGGAGAAGCTCAACCTGTGAGAATCTCCCAGAATTCCCTGGTGCACATGCATCCCTTTTGCTGCATACCTTCAGTGTGTGTGTGTGTGTGTGTGTGTGTGTACCTGCTTGCTCTCTTTTGATCCCTTTCCCTGCAATCTCTCCCCTCGAGGGAATGGGAGGAAAAAATACAATAAAAGTGGGCATGGCTGGCAGGTGAATTCTGGGACTTGCAAATCCACACCTGGACAAGGGTTGAGAGGCCCAGAATAACCCAGGAGGAGGCCCTGTTAAATTCTCCCGTAAGCTCGGCCCGTTTTTGCAACCGAAAGGAAAGAGAGCAACCTTGGGAAGAATTTGTCAACTTTGCTTCGAGCAGCTGATGATCTATTTGCATTTGTCGGCAAAGCTGCCAGCCGTTCCTTCGCAGCCGGGCCTCCTTTAAATACCAGGCTGCCTCCCAGGAGGGTTGAGATTAATATCAGCTCGTCCTTGTGGAAGTCACCGAAAACAAGTAACTGCTGTAAAAGTTAATGAGTAATTTAAACCAGCCTGCCCGGATGACGGGAAAATCCATACATCAGTTAAAAGGCCGGGTGTTTGCACAGCGCGAGGCGGAGGCGGAGGCAGAAGGCCGCCTGGGGGGGCTGCAACTGGTCTGCACCCTTTTTTTTGGGGGGGGGGGGAGGCGAAGCAACAAAAGAGGTGGGATTTGGGACCCTGCGGGCGGTTCAGGGCCCAGTGTCACAGGATTTTTTCCATTCTTCCATTCCTTTCTTCCTTCACCCCTTCCTCCTCCCATCTTTTCTTCCACTCCTTCCTTTCTTCCTTCCCCTTTCTGCTCCTTCTCTTTCCTTTCTTACTTCCCATATCTCCTACTTCTCCTCTTCCTTTCTTCCCTCTTCTCCCTTCCCCTCCACTTTTTCCTTCCTTCCCTTTTCTCTTGTCTCCTTCCTACTTCTCCACCCTTTTTTTCTCTGTTGCTCTCCTCTCCTGCCCTCTTCTCTATTCTGTATTTTATTCTGCATTCCTCTTCTCTTCTCTCCATCCTCCAATGATGCCAATCAAACTTCTTGTTGTCAAAGGGCCTCATTATGACATCAACATGTCTTTCCTCCCTCCTTCCCTTCTTAACAACCCTTGACGTTTAATATCTCGCATTATCACAACCCTGAATGCAGAAAGGTGCTTTGGTGAGACACTTCGCCCCCCTCCCACCTTGCAATAAAAAGCTAAGTTTTATTGTTGTGGTCTTTTTTCCCCTGCCTTTTATAGACCTTGAATTAAAGACAGCAGGTAATAATAAATCTCTCCCCGAAGCACAGGTGAGTAAAAGGAAGGAAACAAACAAACACCCTGTTCAAGAGGTAGCATGGATGGGGGAACTTGTAAAGAGGTCACAAAATAAAACAGATTTACTGTCACAGGTGAGTTTGGGGCGAGAAAGGATATTCTTTTAATGCAGGGCTTATCCAAACCTGGAAACTTTTAAGACTTGAGGACTTCAACTCCCAGAATTCCCCACTTAGCATCTCCCTCAGCCCAGTCAAACTCACAGGGTTGTAGTATGGCAGGAAAACTCCTATTTATGATGGTCTCAGGGTCCTAGGATCCCATTTTGCAACCTTCCGACGAGGTTCACTTAATGACCATGTGACCATTAACAAGCGCAGTGATTCACTTAACAACGGTGGCCAGAAAGGTCTTAAAATGGGGCGAGGTTCACTTCACAACTCCCTCACTTAGCAAGCTGAGAAAACAACTCGCCTGGCATGA
The DNA here is from genome assembly GCA_015471245.1 of Laticauda colubrina. NCBI lineage: Eukaryota > Metazoa > Chordata > Lepidosauria > Squamata > Elapidae > Laticauda > Laticauda colubrina. Next base: position 709,207 of record BLBF01000057.1, read on the forward strand.
CCAAGACGGGCAGTCAATAAATTAGAAAGAAATACATTTTTCCTGATCCATAAATGGATCCAAAGGACGAAGAGATGCCTTCCGTCGTCAGGAATGGATTTGAGCCACCTCCGACACACACACACGCACGCACACACAGACACACACACACTCACACACACACGCACCCCTCTATCCTGGAGATGGGAGCCGAGATGAGATTTTAATTCTCTCATTACCGGGATCCAATTTTCCTCCCGATGAGAGCGAAATGGAGAGACCGTGAGGAGTATGTTGGGCGCGCTCCTCCCCCCCCACCGACTCTGACATCCGACGGGCGGTGTCATTATTAGGGACAGCTTCATTAAGGAGAAAGGCTGCCATAAAACTGGGTGGGGGGGGAGGAGAGGGGTTGTACCATGCAAGGAATTGCTGGTGTGTGTGTGGGGGGGGGGGATTGTTTCCTTTTCTAATTCTATCCTGGGATGGACGGATAGATGCAAGTGCGAGATGGACAGAGGAGACTATGATGGGAGACAGACAGACGGATGGACGGATGCAGTCATGGCAGGATTGGATGGAGGGATACAAAGAAGATGGGTAGATAAGACATGAGGGAGAGAAAAACAGATAAATATGGTGGGTGGGTGGGTGGATGGACCAGTGGTGGGATTCCAAAATTTTTACTAACGTGGGCATGACTTGATGGGTGTGACAGGGGAAGGATTTCCTGCAAAATCCCCCTTCCCTCCCTATCCCACTAACCTGCTTTCCAGCTCTGTTCTCCTGGGCAGGGCAACCAAAGGAGACCCAGCTGATCAGCTGGGACTCAATGGGAGGCAGAGCATAGATGGGCTGGCGGGGCCAGTCAAAGGCGGGATTGGCCGGTTCTCAAAATTTCCACGGCTGGTTCAACTGTAGAACCGGCTGAAGACCCACCTCTGGGACAGACGGATCCAAACATGGGACAGATACTTACATGCCTGACAGACACAGGCAGACAGATGGACAGGTAGATACAGACCTGGGATGGAGAGATAAGACATGATGGAGAGAAAGACAGGCAGATGTGGTAGATGGATGGATGGGCGGATCAATTCAGACATGATGGAGGCAGACGGGTGGATGGAGAGATAAGACACGATGGAAAGATAGGCAGATATGGTGGGGGATGGATGGACAGACACAGACATGACATGGTACATGCATGCAGACATGACGAATGCCCAGTGAGACACAGGATAAAGCATGCGCATACATGATGGAGACAAGGAGGATGATGGATAGATGGAGGGATAGATGGAGGCGGGTAAGGGACGATACTTCCGCCCATAACAGAGACAGAGAGACATGATGGATGGATACCGAAATAAGATGGATCTACGATGGATACAGAGAAGCTGACAGATGATGGATGGATGGTTGCACACACGAGAGGGAAGGAAAGAAGAGAGAATAACCTGGTTTCTCTATGTGTATACATGTGTATATTTATTTTATTTATTCCCTCCAACTCTTCCTTCTCACTCCCTCCCCACCCTCCCTCCCTCCCTTCTTTCCCCAATACACCCTAAAAGTGAAAAGTGACACATTTCCAGCATGGAATCCAACCCCTCCTTCAAAATAAAGAAGCCTGATCCTGGTTAGCTGTGACAAGCCTCCCTCCTCCTCCCCCCACTGCTCCCTCTTTAAACCGAGATACTCCTGGCCAGCCACCTGAGGCTTCCCGCGACTTTTAAGAATCATTTGCAATTCTGGAATTAAATTTTCTGCAGAGGAGTATCAAAGCTGAGTGTCTCGCTTCCCAGTGCTGTGTCCACGGTTGCCGAGCCTGCAATTAATTCCGCGGTTGGGTTTTTTGCACAATCCAGGCTTAATACGGAGAGAATATTATTTTTTTTTAAATCAGCCTTAAGCCCATTTCTTTCTTTGCAGTTTCATCTCCAGGTTTCCTTATTTTATTTTTTCTTCACTGCCGCCAATCCTTTCTTCATTAATTAACAAGCCGGCTAGCTTGTTCTGAGGGCTGCTGGTTTCTCTGCCTCCAAGGTGCATTAATCCTGGTCCATTATACATATTATTTTATTTTATTTTATTTGGGGGGGGCAGATTAGCCCCTTCCAGTCTTGCAACCCGGCAGGTTTTCAGCTGCATCCTAAAAATCGCATCTCGGGGATCATTCAATTTTTTTCATTCATTGGTTTAACACAGGTTAGGTCCTCAACTTACAACCACAATGGAGCCCCAAATTTCTGTTGCTAAGTCAGACATTTGTTAAGTGAATTTTTCCCCCTTTTACAACCTTTCTTGCCACGGCTCTCAAGTGAGAAACAGGGCTATTAAGTGAATCTGGGGAAGGAAGGAAGGAAGATGACAGAGAAAAGAAGAGAAGAGAAGATGAAGGAGAAGGAAGAAAGAAAAAAAAGAGAGAGGAACAAAGGAAGATGACTGAGAAGAGAAGGAAGGAAAGAAGGAAGATGAAGGAGAAAAGAAGGAAGGAAAGAAAGAAAAAAAAGAAAGGGAGAGAGAGAAAGGAAGATGACTGAGAAGAGAACGAAAGGAAGGAAGTAAGTCACAAAAGGGGATCCCATGTCCCTGAGATGTTGCAACCGTCATAAATCTGAGTCAGTTTCCAAAGCAGCCAAATTTTGATCAGGTAACCATGGGGATGCTGTTAACGGTAGTTGTGTGTGAAAAACAGTCATAAGTCCCTGTATTTAGCGCTGCCACTAAATGAACTGTTGTAAGTCGAAGACTATCTGTATATTTCTTCCCTATTCTGGGGAGTCAGGTGTTTTCCAACCTACATTCAGAGGCAAAAGCTAGGATCCAACCATATTAGCCTGATCCTGGCCAGTCTGGGGCAGGACTTGCATCCTGTCTCAGGCAGCAGGGAAAGTGCGTGTGTGTGTGTGTGTGTGTGTGGGTGGGGGGGGGGGGGGGGGCAGAGCAATCTTCCCAACCCTAAACTGACCTAAACCATCCTGAGGAACAAAACAAGATTATTAAATATTTTTGCCGTCCACAAAATCCAAGGCATTTTAATTGATTTAATTTGATACAATTTGATCCCAGCTCTGTTTGTCTGTGTGCATCTTGTGGTTGTTTGCCTATGTCTACTTTTTTTTTAAAGAAGACCCTCAACATTTGGCAAATACTGCAGATAAATGTGTTCGGCGGAGGAAAAATACACATCCATTTTTTCTAATTTTTTAAAATTTCTTTAAAACGTTGCAGAAAAAAGGCTACAGGTTCCTCATTCAGTTCGTGTTCAGTTGAGGCTTGGAGGATTTTGAAAAGCACAGACCAGTTTTTCCAGGTTTTTAACTTTCAAGTGTGATTCCTTTTTTTCTCCCCTCTTTTTTGGGGGGCACCAGAAATGCTTAGTGGGGTACTGGCAACTCGCAAGTTAATTCAGAACAGAACCGGCAAAAAAGTAAAAAAAAAATGAGGTTTTTTTTTTGCCAGACATGCCACCAGGTATTAAATAAAAGGCACCCCGAGGATCTAAAAACGGGCCCTCCGGGGGGGGGGGGGGGGAGGAATCATGGATAAAAAATAAACCACACAGACTGAATAATTCTTGTTTGCTGGGAGGGTTGAGCTCTTCAAACCAACTTTAGATGTTCCTGATGTGCAGATTTGAAATCTTTTGGGTGCAGATTATTATTCTTATTACTTTTGAAAGGCAAACCTCCTCTCTTCCTCGGCAGTTGGATCTTGAGACACCCCCACAAAAACCTCGCTGGGACGAGGCCTGGATCCCTGATCCCAAGGATGGAGGAGGGATCTGACTCGCGACAGACCAAGGGGCAAGGATCCGCTTCCGAGGATCCATTTCAATCAGGTGGCAGGAAGGATCAGAGGAATTGGATTCGGATTGGGGTGTGTGTGTGTGTGTGTGTGTCTACGGACCCTCTGGGGGTCCGAGGGAAACAAAGGGGGGGATTTAATTCAATCCGGGCACCTGCTCCGACGCCCCCGTCACTGGTAGGCCACCTTCACGCAGAACGTCTCCTCGTTCTTCCCTTCGGCATCGTTGATGTAAATCAGGATTTCCTCCTCGCCGGCGTTTTGGCTGGGGGCAAACCTCAAACCGATGGTGTAGGTCTCCCTGCCCCCCACCTGGAGGGAAAGGGAGGGTTAAGGAGGCTGGGACCTGGGTCCGGGTACCAAGTGGTGGCCCGGGAAGAAGGGAACTTTGGTGAATTGGTCGCCCCGCTCTGGAGTCCCCCAGTTTGAGCTGCTGCCCCAAAGGGGGCCCCTTGCCCCTTAAAGGAGGGTGAACCCCATTAAATATCCAAGATGGGGCCCTCCCTGCTTGCCCCCCCTCCCTCCTCCCTGCCCAGGAGAGTTTTGGGATTATCCTCCATCATGACTGCACCAGCGAACATTATCAGTGCTGGAAGGGAGGGGGGTTTGCAGAGAGGAGGAGGAGGAGACGACTGTGGGGTCCTTGGTGCTCCCTGAACTTGGTGGTTTTCTTGCAGACGTTTCATGACCCAACCAGACAACATCATCAGTGCTCCAAGGAATGGGGTTTGGGGACAGAAGGAGGAGCGTGGGGTCCTTGGTGCTCTCCTGCAGATGTCTTGTGACCCAACTAGATAATGCCATCAGTGCAGCATGCAGAGCACCAAAGAGGTTACCCAGAGAGCAACCCAGGACCCCCCAGTCCTCCTCCTCCTCCCCTTCCAGGACTGATGAAATCACACAGCTGGGTAACGAAACGCCTGCAAGGAAAGAACCCAGGACCCCTCCTCAAGGGCATGAAAGTACCTCTGGCTTTAAGGAAAGGGAAGTTGGGAGAGGCACCCTGCCCACAAGGACCCCACCCCATGCGGGTGTTGCGCTCCGGCCAGCCCTCACCTGAAAGGAGTCCTCCTTAAAGTGCAGCAAATCCGGGTGGTTGGTGTGCAGGAAATAGGCCCGGGGGGATGGATAGGAGTTGGTGTAAGTGATCTTCTTGTTCGAGCCTTTCCCTCCACCAGAAGGCAGCACGATTTCGAATGCCTGGCAGTGGAGAAAGGATCCGGAAGGGCTCAAGGGATCCGTGGCTGGAAGGCACCCCGGAGGTCTTCTAGCCCAACCCCCTGGCCAAGGCAGGAGACCCTGGACCGCCCGAGACAAATCTTTTCTTAAGGATCCCCAGTGATGGAGCACCCACAACTTCTAGAGGGAAGTTGTCCTTCCTTCCCTCCCTCCCTGTGTTCCTTCCTTCCTCTAATCTTCCTCCTTCCTTCCTTCCTTCCTTCCCTCCATTCCTTTTTCTTCCTTTCTTCTTCTAATCTTTTCCCCTCCTTCCTTCCCTCCCTGCATTCCTTCCTTTCTTCCTTCCTCTAATCTCCCTCCCTTTCTTCCTCCCTTCCCCCTCCCCTTTTCTTTCTTCCTTCTTCTAATCTTCTTCCCTTCCTCTCTTCCGTCCCAGCCATTCCTTTTTCTTCTAATCTTCCTACCTCTCTCCCTTTCTCCCTCCCTGCATTCCTTCCTTCCTTCTTTCCTTCCTTCCTCTAATCTCCCTCCTTCCCTCGGATTCTCTACATCAAGCCCCCCCCCCCCCCCCCCCATGAACCCCCCCCCCCCCCCAGGGCTCACCTTGGAGATGAAGGGCTGCCGGCAGGACACGGAGACCAGCCAGGTGGAGACCAGCTGGTGGAACTCCACGTCCACCAGGTTGAGGGAGATGAAGCGGCTGCCGGCGCTCTGCGGCCGAAGTCCCAGGTGCAGGTCCTGGACCCCGTTGGCCGGCAGGACGAAGACCCCGTCCGGCTCCAGCTGGTGGGCAGAAGAAGTGGGAAGAGCTGAGCCCCAACTCATGGGGACAAGGGGGCTGGGTTCCAAGACCCTCAACTCTGGAGGGCATCCGAGAGTCAGTCCTTCCTTCCTTCCTTTTTGTTTTTCTTTCTTTCTTCCTCCTTCCTACTTTCGTTCTTTCCCTCCTCTCCTCAAGTTACAATGGTTTGCTCAGTGCTGTTCAAAGTTACAACGACACTGGGAAAAAAAGTCACTGCTGGCCGATTTTCACACTTACGACCGTCACAACATCCCCAAGGTCACATGATCAAAATTTGGGCACTTGGCAGTTGGCAAAATTTGGGCACTTGGCAAAATTTGGGCATTTATGACAGTCGCAGATCTGCTTTTGTGACCGCTTGACAGTCAAGGCCAGTGGGGAAGCCAGATTGACTTAACAACCTAACTTAAAAACTGCAGGGATCCACTTAACGACTGGGGGGAGGGGGGAAAGAAAGATCGCAAAACGGGGCGGTCGTAAACCAAGGACCTTACCTTCATCTCTTGCGGGTGGGAGGTGAAGGCTTTGACCTGGCGGATGGTGTGGGTGCCCCGGAGCACGAGGGAGAGCCGGGTCAGCTGCCCCAGGACACAGCTGGCCTCGACCCACTGCAGGCAGTGGAGGTAGAACTGCCAGGTCTGGGTGGGCGCAGCCAGCCAGGGGTCCCTGTCCAGAGGGAGAAGAAGGGCGGGCACTCAGAGGCAGGGAAATGGTGGCGGAAGGGGCTCTCTAGAGGTCATCCATCCTCCTTTCGGAGCTGGAAGAGGGCAGGGAGGGAGGATACATGGAGAAAAGGAAGATCAAAGGAAAGACGGAGAATAGAAAAAGATAGAAGGAAGGAAGATCAGAGTCAAGAAGAGTATGGGAGGGAGGAAGGGAGGGAGGGATGGAGGAGGGATCATTTCCACCCTTCTTTCCTTCTTTTCTTTTATTTCCTTCCTTCCTTCCTTGCCTCCCCCCTCTCCAGGTCCTCCTGCATGAATGTTACAAGGTCCTTCAAGCAAGTCATGCGCTCCCAGGGGTGACCTTGCAAGAGGAGGCTTGATGACAAAAAACACAATTTAAGCCCCCCCTCAAAGCAGAGAACTTTAGGGCAGGGTGTGGGGGGCAGAAAACCCTTAAGCTTCCCTTGTCTTAAGTCTTCCTGGTCTGGGAGAGACGGAAAGAAAATCAGCCGTGATTTTCAAGGTGCTTATTATAAAATATAAACTCTCAGATTTTCTCCCACTGTCTGTTTTCCCACCTGCCTTAAAGCTGGACAGGGTGACACAAACCTCTTTGGCTGGCATGCCCCACTCTGATTTGCATAAAGGTGTTTGCCAATTTTTGGCTCAGCTCAAAGGCCGTTTGCAATCCCCCAATGATGGCTTAGCGCTGGGTGCAACGCTGGCCCTGCTCAGCCCAAGATAAACCAGATTAAAAGCGAACCTTGGCTTCGTGGGGTTTTGCAAACTTCGGGGTGCAGCAAGCCGGATATAAATAACATGGATTTATACAGCAGCCTCTCAGTGGGTTTGTATACTCCCTTAAAACTAATTCACAGGCAGTCCTGGACTTACAACTGTTTGTTTAGTGACCAAAGTTACAACAGCAATGGAAAAAAAGACTTAGGAATCCGACCATTTGCATCCCCGTGATCAAAATGCAGACACTTGGTAATAGACTCATATTTATGACAGTTCTGGGGTCAGGTGATCCCCTTTTGCGACCGTCGGTTGAGCAAAATCAATGGGACGGACAAATTCACTTAACCGCCATGTTCCTAACTGAACAGCTGCAATGATTTGCTTAACAACGAATGGCAAGGAAGGTCACTTTAAGAATTAAATTTCATTGAAATTAAATTTCCAATCTCTAGCGTTCCTTTATAATAGATACGGATTATACCCAACTTTCTGTGGCCACAATCTGGATGGATGGATGGATAGAGATAGATAGGTAGATAGGTAGATAGGTAGATAGGTAGATAGATAGATAGATAGACAGACAGACAGACAGACAGACAGACAGACAGACAGACAGACAGA
>BLBF01000057.1:718919-729117 GCA_015471245.1 Laticauda colubrina
GAAGAAGAAGAAGAAGAAGAAGAAGAAGAAGAAGAAGAAGAAGAAGATTTAGAACACCCCTTCCCTAAGCTTTTGTCCACCATCTTCATGCCGTCCCATGGATTCTGGCCACTGTCCAACACACTAAGAAGGGAACTCTCCACCTCAACAAGGTGACAATAGCTTTCCATCCCATTGAGAGGACCTGTGCGCCATCCATCACTTCCTGTCGTGTTACCTTGATGCGTAGAGTCTCGCTAAACTTTCCAGAAGAGGTGGCCATGGGGATCTTCTCACCTTTTTTAGATGTCGGCTCGGGGGGACCTTGCTGGAAGTCAAAGAGATGTCATGGCAGAAGACCTTCAGGGCTGTTGTAACTTCAAACAGTGACCCAACGAATGGCTATAAACCAAGGACCCCCCGTGAGGAAAAGCGAGGGGTGAGGACTTCCCTACCTGCATCATGGCGGCCTGCTCCATGGAGAAAGTCTGGTACTTGAAGGGGATGTAGACCGTCTCCTTGGGCCGGAGGTAGACCTGAGGAGTGAGGCCATTGTGAAGATGAAACATGTCCTCTTCCAACGGTGTGACAGTTTGGGTCAGTTCTTTAAAATGCCTCCACTCTCTGACGTCCAAGATGATGCTAGGAGAAGATCAAGGACAACATGAAGAAAACATGGAGATGGTGGTTTTGGAGAGAGGGCATTTCCAAGGGGTTCCTGGGGTCACCTTCTGGTTCTCCTGGCTCAAGGGTGGGGAAAATTGTAGGTGGCCTCTAGATGCACCTCCAACTTCCATTGTCTCTTGGTTGGAAGTGAGGTTGAGTCAACAATATCTGAAAAAGGATACTGGGAGAAGGCCAAGGACAACATGGAGATGCAGGCTTTAGAGTGAGTCATCTCCAAAGAGTTCCTTGGATCACCCACTGGCTCAAGGATGGGCAAATCGTCGGTGGTCTCCAGATATACCTCCAACATCCATTATCTCTTGATTGGAGGTAAGGCTGAATGTCAACAATATCTGAAAGGTGACTGTGGGAGAAGACCAAGGACAACATGGAGAGAAGGCATCTCCAAGGATTTCCTTGTGTCATCTTCTGGAAATTATAGATGGTCTCCAGATGTACCTCCAACTTCCATTGTCTCTTGGTTGGAGGTCAAGCTGAAGACCAACAATATCTGGAGGCCCTCCTACTCCAATCGCTGTTGAAGTTATTGAATCTGGGTTGGTTTGTCCAGGGAATACTGAATGGACAGTGACAATGGGTGGTGGGCACCGTTGAGTTTTGGGCCCTCTTCTCCTTCGTCTTCTTTCCTCCCCAAAGGAGTCCCACAAGGAAGGGATCGCTTCTTCTCAACCAGCAAGTGATATCCTGCTGTTCTTTACCTGAGCTCCGGGTTGTCTATTCTGATGGTCACCGTGTGCTGGATGCCGTAGGGATTCTTCAGGGCAAACTCAAAGAACTCGGCCGTGCCTAACGTGGCATAGATGACGTGGTGGGTGGTGATGGCTTGGCAGAGCATGGAGGTGATGCTCTCGGCTTTGATGCGCTCCCGGTACGCCTCGATCAGCTGGAGGTCTCGGGAATGCTGAACCCGGTCCTCATGCCGCCCCTGGGGGGAGGGGGAGAGAAAGGGGGCAGATGACTTTAATCTCCTTTATGGGAATCCTTATATACTTGCTTGGCTGGCTCTCAAGCTTTGTCAGTGCAGACAAGAAACCACAATTGTGAGTTGTAATGCTGGCTTTTTTTTAAGGTTACAGTAGCAGAATCTTGCAAGTCTGAAAGTGCCTTTCTCCCCCCCTCACCTTTACAGCCCAAGAAACTAGGGAGGGTCCCTTCTAAGATGCTTCCCTTTTTCTTCTGGGGGCTCAGCTGCCTCTTACCTAACCAATGTCTAGTCTGCATCTCTTCCTCCTGTCTCCCGAGGCCGTTCCCACAGACCACTGCCAATATTTCTGCCCTCTTGCCTTTACATCCTAGGGAGGGTCCCTCCTGAGAGGCTTCCCACACTCTTTTTCCTTCGGTGGGCTCAGCTCCCTCACCAAGATGAAGCTGCTTTTCCTTCCAACGTCGCCCTCCTGGGACTCCTTCCTCCGGACCGAAAGCATCCTCTCCAATTTCCGGCGTCTGGTGAGGCCGCCTTCCTGGCTGGCCGGTTGCAAGACGCCGCTCACTTCCCGCAAGCGGGAGAAAAGGAGAGCGGCCAGCTCGCTGTCTACATCGGCCAGTTTTTTGGCTTGGCACACATTTCCACCTGGAAGAGACGGGCCAAAGGGTGGCAGTCAAGCCAACTTACATCAAAACCAGGTAAGGTTCAGTCCATGATGTTTCAGGTTTGTTTCAGGCAATGACCCGGCTTGGTTAAATTCACACTAATAGCACCCCACCCATCTCCCACCCTCCCATCCCCAAAATCAAGGGGAACCTACCCCTGTGAGTGCTGATAGAGACCAAACTGCCACCAGGGAAGCCCTTGGCGCCGTCCTGTGAGGAGATGATCCGCCTGCAAGAAGGGGGTAAGGAGTGTGACCTCCGCAGCCCCTGTTCACACCGGCGGCCTGCAAGAGAAGAGAAGGGAAGAAAGATGGTGGGTAGGTGGTGTGTCCATGAGCTGGGCTCCACCCTTAGCCTGTTCAGGGAGGAGGAAGGGGCTGGCATAGACCAGGGCTCAAGTCTTCTGAACTTCTCCTATTTGGGGTGGTGGAAGAGAAGGGTTAGAATATAGAACCACAGGGTTGGTAGGGGCCTTGGAGGTCTTCTAGTCCAACCCATGCTCAAGCAGGAGACTCTATACCATGAAGGACAAATGGCCGTCCAGTCTTGAAGACCTCCAGTGATGGGAGTGCCCACAATTTCTGAAGGCAAGCTGTTCCATCCATCCATCCATCCTGTATATCTGTCTGTCTGTCTGTCTGTCTGTCTGTCTGTCTGTCTGTCTGTCCGTCCGTCTGTCTCCCTCCCTCCCTCCCTCCCTCCCTCCCTCAGAATCATAGAATCCTGGGGCTAGATGGGACCTTGGTGATCTTCTAGTCTAACTCCGTACTCAAGAGGAGATCCTATGAATGTCTAATCTTTTCTTGAAGACCTCCAGTGGTGCAGTGCCACAATTTCTGAAGTCCAGCTGTTCCTTCCATCCCTCCCTCCCTCCGTCTATCGTGCACAGGGTGGTCCATCCTTGAAGTCCTCCAGTGAGAGATCCCCTTCACTCCAGAAAGCGGTTCCGGTGCTTCTTAGCTTTCAGTGAGGACCTTCCTCCTCATTTCGAATGTGGATTCGTCTTGGTAGAACTTCGAACCAATGGTCCTGGTCTTACCCTTGGGCGCTGTGTTATCTTCTTCCCCAGGAGACCTCCTCATGGACTGGGGGGCCACTATCAGGTCTTCCCTTAGCCTTCTCTTCTTCAGGCTAAAGACACACCCAAGTTCTTCCTAAGAAGAAGCTTGCGGGATGACCTTCACCATCTCTTGTTGCTCTTCTCGACGCTTTTTAGGTCAAAGAGAGCAGAGACATTACCTCGGCTTCTAAGACCACACAACGGAGGAAGCTTATCCAAGGGCATCACAACTGCATCATGTTTGTGTGTCGTCTCACATCCGATCTTCGCACAATGCAATAAGGCAGCCATGGTAGAAGCCAAAACACCTCTTTCCATCCCCAAAGCCTGAGCCTGGTTACACATTGGTGGAGCGTGAGGGATGGAAACCTCCTGAGATGCTCCCTGTCCTGCTCTAAAAACGTCAACCGCCTCTCTCAAACCTCCCAGGCTTGACAGCCGTCGAACAAGTGACTTTCAAGTTCATCAAGATTTGAAGGAGATGGAGATTTATTATTTTATTTTATTTTTCTAACACTTGTGGTTTCTTCTCCTGGCCTCACCATATATTAAAAAAAACAAACATATATATGCTGAAACGTTGCTACAACTTTAACAGCACTACAATGACGTGGCATAATACCCGAAGGAAGCTGAACAGCACATATATATATATATATATATGTTTTCTTAGGTTTTCGCGGGTACTTACATGTGTGCTGTTCAGCTTCCTTCGGGTATTATCCCACGTCATTGTAGTTCTGTTAAAGTTGTAGCAACGTTTCAGCAGAATCTCATCTGCCATCTTCAGGCTTCTGTATGGATATGGGTCCAGGCTCCCAACCAATCAAAATGGACCAGCCTCAAATTTAAAACCAGGAGCTGTAAGACCCATATCCATACAGAAGCCTGAGGATGGCAGATGATCCTTCGGGTATTATGCCACGTCATTGTAGTTGTGCTGTTAAAGTTGTAGCAACGTTTCAGCAGAATCTCATCTGCCATCATCAGGCTTCTGTATTGAGTTTGTATTGAGTTTAAAAAAACAAATATATATATATATAGATGCCTCAGGCGAGCTTCCATTTGGACAAGGAGGAAACAAAGTTGTCTCCTCTTCATGAACAATGAAGGTGATGGAGCAAACCAGATTTCTGTCTCCTTCAAGGGCCTGCGTGGGGAGGAAGGCTTGATGCGGCCCACGGTGGAGGGATGGTTGGCGGAGACGATGGAGGTTGCCGAGATAGCGAGTCGGCGGTCCTTGATCCGGGAAGAGACAATCACGGCATCTATGGATGGCTGGAAACCCCGGATGGGCTTTTGCTTTGGCATGAACAAAACAGAACAAAAACTGAAATCAGCATTTATGGTTTTGACGATTAGAGGGAATGGATTAGAGTGGAGAACAGAGCCGGGTTGCAACCAGACAGAAGGAGAGCTAAATTTATAATTGCACTTGTAACAAGATCAGAAAACGCTTCTGTTCCTTTCTTTCTTCTTGTTCTTTCTTCTTTCTTGCACTTGGAGCTTCCGCTTTTGATTTCTCTGCTCTTCTTTTTTCTCACTTTGCGTTTGTCTTTATCTTGGTTTTTAAATAATAATAAAATTATTAACATGGAGTTGCATGCATGAAAACCTCTTGCAAGAGCACCCCAAGGGTCCCCGGCTGCCAAAATCGATGTTCTCAAATTCCTTCTTTCCTTTTTTCATCCTTTCCTTTCTTTCCTCCTTCCCTTCCCTCTCCTGCCTTCCCCTTCCCTTCTTTCCTTCTTCACCCCAATTTTTCTCCTTCTTTCATTTTCTTTCTTCCTTCCTCCTGTCCTCACTCCTTTCCTTTCTTCCTTTCTCGTTTCCTTTCCTTCCTCCTTCCCTTCCCTCTCTCTTCCCTTCCTTTCTATCTTCCTTTGTTCCCTTCCCTTCTTTCCTTCCTCCCTCACCCCAATTTTTCTCCTTCTTTCATTTCCTTCCTTCCTTCTTCTTCTTCTATTTCCTTCCTTCCTCCTGCCCTCACCTCCTTCCTTCCTTCCTCTTTCTTTCTTTTCCTTTCTTTCTCCCTTTCCCCTTTGTGATGGCAACCATTGTTGTGTGTTCTGCTGTGTTTGTGACCCCCGAGTAGGGCTGCGCAGGCTCTCTGCCCTTTGGAAACAAAGGCCTTGATGCCTTAATGGGTTTATTTTATCCAGCCCCTTCCCAACAACCCTGATGGCTCTTTTGATCTCCTCCTCCACCTGCCAGCCAAAAACTCCCCCCCCCTTTCTATTTTTTATTAAAAAGAGGGGGAAAAAAGGGAAGAAGAAAAAGAGAAGGCTGGTAGCCTTTTCAGAGCAGAGGCATATCAAAGGAAACACCTCTGGCACCGGAGAGCCTTTGATTTACGATGGGAAAGCGAAGAAGCTGCTGCTTTCCAAAGATGTTTCCATTCCCAGATGCTGTGAAGACATCTGAAAAGGTCCAGCTAAGGGGAGCTTCTTATTCTCCTGGGGGGGGGGGGGAGGAAATTCATCTCTATGCTCTGTGTGTGTGTGTGTGTGTGTCCCCCCATCTGTCCTTGATCCATTCTTTGAGCTTCGGAATGATACGAAATGCAGGATAACAAGGGAGGCACCCCAGAGGTCTTCTAGCCCAACCCCATTTGAACAGAAGGACCCTATGCCATTCTGGATGGATACATCACCTAATCTCTTTCTTGAAGACCCCCCCCCCCCCCCAGGGATGGAGCAGCCATGAATTCTGGAAGCAAGGCGTTCCACTGATTAGACTGATCTGGGATTAGAGAGTCACAGAACTGGGGAAGGGACCTGGGAGGTCTTCTAGCCTAACCCTCTGCTCAGGAGGGAGACCTTACACCATTCCAGACAAGTCTCTTCTTCCTGAAGGCCTCCAAGAATGGAGCACCTGCAACTTCTGGAGGCAAAGGCCTTCCATGGATGAATTGATCCAGAGTTACGGAACAATGGAGTTGGAAGGGACCTGGGAGGACTTCTAGTCCGCCCTCAACTTCTGAAGGCAAGCTGTTTTCATGGATTAATTGATCTGGGATGATAGAATGAAAGAACTGGAGAAGGAAGAAAGGAAGAAAGAGGGAGGGAATGAAGGAAGGAAAGAAGGAGAAAAGGATGGAGGGAGAGAAGGAAGGAAGGAGAAAAGGGGAGGGAGGGAGAGAAGGAAGGAAGCTCCTTGGGGCTCTTCAACTGCTCCACGTCGAGCAAGGTGGACCGACTGACGGAGGTGAGAAGGGGGACTCACCGATGTTGGCCAGGCGGAGGTGAAGCTGGGCCCTCACCACCGCCTGGACCCCGATGGGCTTCACCCCCCAGGGCCGGAAGGCCTCCCCGCTCAGCACGGCCGCGTCTGGCTTGTACTCCACAGCCAGGACCTCCAACTCATGGTAGACCTGGACCCCTGTCCGGCCTCGGCGCAGGAGGTGCTGTGGAGAGAGCTCAGCTGTGGCGGGTCACATCTGAACAGGGGGGAAGGGAGCACATTTCTCTCTCTCTCTCCATTGCCCCCACCCTGGAAATGCAGGCAGCCCCCCACTTACGGCTGCAAGGGAGGCTCAACTTTTCCGTTGCTACAGGAGGGAGACTTGTTGAGTTTTGCCCTGTCTTACGACCTCTCTTGCCAGAGCTCTTAAGAGAATCACTGCCATTTGTAAAGTGAGCCACAGGATCGCTAAGTGGGCCTGACGTGGCTGGTCAAGAGGGTCGCAAAAGGGGCCCTGCGACCATCATAAACATGAGCCAGTTGCCAAGCCTGTGGATTATGACCCCGGGAGCTGTGATGGACACAATTGTGGAAAAGGGAGCTGACTTTTGGGGAGGGGATCCCCTGCACGCCGGCCATAACTCGAGGACTGCTCTCCAGACATGACCTCACCTACCTTTAGCTTCACGGCAGCAGATCCCAAAAGGAGCAACGAGTCCCCGTCCCAGACGTCGATCTGCAGGGCCTGCTGGGCCAGGTAGCGGAGGAACCAGCGTGGCTCACCGGGCTTCAGGGAGGCCAGGTCCACCAGGTACTTCAGGTGGAAGCCAGGGGGGGCTGCGGAGGAGGAGGAGGAAAGGGGTCAACAGGGGTCATAGTAAGATGGCCGGTTAACTTTCCAGATGCCAGAAGGAACAATAGGAGGAAGGGAGAGAGGGTGGGAGAAAGAAAAAGGAAGACACAGGGAGGGAGAAAGTGAAGAAGGAAAGGAAGAAGGGGATAGGGAAGAGGGGGGGGGGAAGGAGAACAGAGAGGAGGGAGGAAGAAAAAGGAAGAAGCAGGGAGGAAGGGAGGGAGGGAAGTGAAGGTGAAGGAGAGAGAAAAGGAAGAGGAAGGATAAATAGAGGGAGGGAAGGAAGAACAGAGAAGAAGGGAAGGGAGGATGAAATGGATGGAAAGAAGGAAGGAAGGAAGGAAGGAAGGAAGGAAGGAAGGAAGGAAGGAAGGAAGGAAGGAAGGAAGGAAGGAAGGAAGGAAGGGACTAGCTGAGGAATTCTGGGAGTTGAATGCCAAATGGAGAATCCCTGGTGGCACAAAAGGGTGAGACAAACTTTCCACAACATCCCAAGATGAACGGGTGGTCCCTCCGTTATCGGCCTCTTCTCGCCTGTCGTGGCCCAGCCTTACCCAGGGTCAGGGTCCCGTCTGGGTTGATCTGCACCAAGATGTGGGTGGCTGACCCACAGGCCTGAGTCTGGATCAGCTGCAGCCGTGGTGTGGTGACCGGCGGGAAGCGGTAGAACTGGAGGGTGAAGTAGACGCTTTGGGGCCACGTAGCAGGGTCGTCCTGGGCAGGCCTGGTGGAAGGAGAGGAGGGGAAATTCAGCTGGTGAGGCCTGAAATCCTAGCACTCGACAGCCTGTTAAGAGCTACACCCTAGACCAGATTAAAACAAGTATTAAAGCATTTAGATTTCAATTCTCAGAATTCCCCAGCCAACCATGCCTGGATTTTTTTTCTTTCTCTCACTTCTTAAGAATGGAGAGATTGCAGAGAAAGGGATTATAAGAGAGTAACAAAGAGATAATTAGATTAGATAAATAAAATACATTGCAGAGAAAGGGATTATAAGAAAATAAGCAGCCATACGCTAAGGATATATATCCAAAGGAATGTGTTCTCACCAGGGAATTCTGGGAGTTCAAGTCCAGGCACCTTAAAAGTTGCCAAAGTGAAGAAACACTGCCCTGGATAAACCCAAAGGAACAGACCTGCCCTCTTTCAGGCAAAACCCCACCCATTTTTCATTATGGAATGTTTTTTTTAATCAGGAACCAGAAGTAAAAAAAGTCGGTCATCAATTGAGGCGCTGGAAAAGGCCACAAATGCGAACTGGTTGCCAAACGCCCAAAAACTGCAGGCACAAGCATGGCCAGTCTTCAGACCCAAAACAGGGTTGCAAGGCATAGGAAGGTCTTTTGTAGCTTCAACCGGTCGTTAAGTGAACAGTCGTAAGCCAAGGAATACCTACAGCCCGAGATGGAAAGGATCCAGAAATAAACTACAGCATTTCATGACAATCTACTTTTTCGCTGGGACCAGAGTCTTTCATCTCAGTGGGGAGGAGTCATTAATGTTTGGGTGGGTGGGGGCCAACAACTGCATCCCCCTGTCAATTCAACCTCCCCCCACCTTTTTTTAGGCATCTGTATGAGTTTATTTCCCACCCCCCCCAAAAGGGGAACAATTTCAATGGCACAGATCTTTTTGGGGGACCCACCTGCTCAAGGCCAGGAACTGCAGGTGGATCTCGTGGTCGGGCAAGGGGTCGCCTTCCTCCTGCTGGGGGCTGCAGGGGGTGGGATCATTGGGATCCAACATCTCAACCGGCTCCTTGTTGCAATCCAGCAGCTCAGGGAATCCGGCTGTGCGGAGGCGGGCAAGCGAGGCCCTGGTGGGGGCGGTGTTGGGGCTGTGGAAGAGACCGGCTTCAGAATCTTTCTCTCCTTTCCTTCTTCCTCCCTCCCTCCCTCTCTCTCTTTTTTCTTCCTTCCTTCCCACTATGCACTCTTCTATCCTTCCCCAGTCTCGTTTCTTTCCTCCTTCTCTTTCGTTCTTCCTTCCTTCCCACTGCCCCTCCCATTTCCCTTCCTCAGTCTCTTTTCTCCTTCCTTCCTTCCTCCCTCCTTCTTCCATTTTTTCTTTTTCCCTCCCTCCTTCCCTCTTAAAGTGGCCAAGGTTCCCCCTTCCAGATTGGTCTGCAGCCCCCCCCCCCGACTTCTTGGACCCAAAGAGCCCTGCAGAGAAACCGGTCTGATTTCAGGGGCCTCACCTCCGCGAAGGGGGCCCTCCGAGGGCCAGGATGGGCATGTGGACTGGTGTGAAGGGCAGCTCTTGCAGCTGGTCCACCGTGGAGCAATCCTCGAGTTGAGGGTTGTAACTCAGGTCGGACTCCAGGTGAGCAATGGCTCCTTGGTTCTGCTCCGGCTGGGAAGGGAGAGAAGGAAAATTGAGGAAAATGTCCAAAGACGGAAGAGAGGGTCAGCATGGGGCTCAACTCAACAGGCCTGGTGACTGAACTATCTTAGGAAATGAAATGAGAGGGCTGGAAGGTACCTAGGAGGTCTTCTAGTCCAACCCCCTAGCCAAGCAGGAGAACATCTATCATCCTGGACAAATATCTGCCCAGTCTCTTCGTAAAACCCTCCTGTGATGGAGTAGCCACAACGTCTGGAGGAAGCTGTTCCATCCAACTGTCCATCAGTCCATCAATTCCTCCATCTGTCTAGGGATGGATGGATGAAATACATTGCAGAGAAAGGGATTAAAAGAGAGTAAGCAGGCACACACTGAGGATAAACATCAAACATCTATCTATCTATCCATCATCTATCTATCTTTCTTTCTTTCTTTCTTTCTTTCTTTCTTTCTTTCTTTCTTTCTTTCTTTCTTTCTTTCTTTCTTTCTTTCTTTCTTTCT
>BLBF01000057.1:738628-783479 GCA_015471245.1 Laticauda colubrina
GATAGATAGATAGATAGATAGATAGATAGATAGATAGATAGATAGATAGATAGATAGATAGATAGATCTGTTGTGTGAATGCTTGTGTGTTTTTAGGGGGTGGGGAATTTTGCCGGGTGGAGGTGTGTTTGGGGATTGTCATGTTTGCGTGTGTGTTGTGTTATATGGTGTTATATAAATTTGGGTGTTATATGAATTTCATTGTATGTGTATACTGTGTATATACATACGACAATAAATAATAATAAAAATAATAATAGATGTAGAAAGACATAGGCATAGAAAGACTAAAAAAGAGATAAAATAGAAAGATAAATAAAAAGATAGCTAGATATAGATGATTGATATAGATTGATATATACAGAAAGATAAATAAAAAGATACCTAGATATAAATGATTGATATAGATTGATACATATAGAAAGATAAATAAAAAGATATAGGAAAAGACACAGAGTGATAGATACAGATTGATCTAGATTGTTAGATGTACATTGATATAGCTATATATGTGATTGATATAGAGACATAGAAAGATAAATAAGATAGATAGATAGTTGAAAGACAGAGGTGAGAGAGAAATAATATGGATAAAGAGGGAGGGAACACGGGGAGACTTACCTGCTCGTTCATAAGCAGGGCCAGCAGCTCCTCCTCAAACTTCTCCAGGGAAGGGTACAGGTGGATGGTCAGCTTGTCCAGGTACCACATCTGGGTCTTCATCAGGTGGGGCTTCTGCAAAGAGTCACCTGCACAGAGAGACTGGTCAAAGGTGAAGCCAAGTCACAGCGGAGCCCTCCATGCATGCCCCTCAAGTCAGCTTTGGGGCCTCATTTCTTGTCACCACTGTTAAGTGAATCAATGCAGTTGTTAAAACGAGTAACCCGTTTGTTCAGTGAACCTGACTTCCCCATTGTTGGTCAGAAGATCACCAAAGGGGACCCACTGCAACCGTCATAAATGTGAGTCAGCCGCCAAGCAGCTGAATACAGAGCATGTGTGAACCCATGGGACGCTGCAGCGGATGTAAGTGTGAACGTCTGAGTCCCTTTTTTCCCCCAGCTCCATTGTAACTTTGAAATGGTCACTAAACAAAACAGTTCTAAGTCAAGGACTGTCCATAGATTGGGGGGGGGGGGGTTGTTAAAACTTTTTCCTCCTTGATCCGGGGCTTGGAGGACCAGGAGAAATCCTACAGGCCAGGAAGGTTTCACGAAGAGGAAACAACAGAATAGGGTTTCCTCTTTCAAAGAAACAGCATAATTACATCTGTTTGCCTGCCCTTAAAATATTTTGCAGCTCAAACTGAGCCAGACTTTTTTTTTTTTTTGGGGGGGGGGGGGGGGAGAAAAAAAAAGCAGAATAAAAGCCAAATAGAACAATATCCAGCTGGTTTTGGGGGAAAAACAATAAATCCTGCAAGCAGCGCAGAGCCTGGGAGTTCCCTTCACGTTTGGAAAAAGGGGATAATTTGTAGTCATCAGCATTAATTCAATTTCCAGGGGCCGAAATACACCTTTTTCCCCCCTCGCCTTTGCGGAGGCTGTGATCTAGCGGCACGGCTTCAGGGGATCAAATTACCGGGTTCATTTTCGGCTGGAAGTGCCACCAATTTGCCACCAATTTTGGAGCTGGGCTGGTGGATCTTTATTTTCACCCCCAGGCAGGGAAGCTTTTTCTGATTAAGGGAAGAGGAAGAGGAGGGAGGGAGGGAAGGGATTTGATGGGAAATGAGGAGGGGGAGTGCAGGTAATTGGGAATTTGAGGAGGGGAGGGAGCCCCCCGCCCCCTGCTGGGGAAACAGATGTTCTTTGGCATTTTTCATCTTTTGGACTTTTTAATCATGTTTTTTTTTCTAATGTAAAAACAGTTCAGTCCTAAATTCTTCTGACTTTAAGGTTGGATTAAATTGATATTCAAACCAAGCCAGATTAACTTTAGTGAGGCCGTAAAGCAACAGTGAGAGAGGAGGAGATACAGGCTGTCTTCATCTTACGACCACAACTGAGGCCAACATTTCTGTTGCTAAGGGAGATGTTTTGTTAAATGAGTCCTGCCCCGTTTTACGACTTGTCTTGGCATGTCTGTTAAATGAATCATTGCCGTTGCTAAATGAGAGGGAAGGGGAAGGAAAGGAAGGGAGAGGCTAAAGGAAAAGAAAATGAAGGAAGGAAGGAGAAAAAGGGAAGGAGAGAGGGAAGGAGAGCAAGGGTTATACATACCTTCAGGTGATGCTAAGACCCCTGGGACCTTCTGCCCACTGGACACAGGGATATTCTCAGGCAGCAGATGGTAAATGGCCTCCAAAGGTGGGTGGAGCTGCAGGGTGCACTGCAGGTGAGTGTTTTCCATCACTGTCAGGTACTTGTTCTCTAAAGGAGCCCAAAGGGCAGGCAGACGGATAAGAAGGAAGGAAGGAAGAAAAAACAAGGAAGGTAGAAAATGGAAAGAGGAGGGAGGGAGGAAGGAAAGGAGAAAGAAAAGGAAGGAAGACAAGGGAGAGAATGTGACATAGTAAATTAGGATAGCATCAGGACAATTCAAATTACCTTGAATCTTGAATTCAACAATTATGATTTCCAGGAGCTTGTCCCTTCTTCTCCCCCTCTCCTCCCCCACAAGAACGCAGTGCCTGGCCTCTGCAAACCGCTAGGTGCCCCACGACTTACTCTCTATGGGCTCCAGGAGCAGTGGGTGCAGGAGAGCACGGGGGGTCCCTTGGTACAAAGGGAGCCTGCAGAGAGAAGGGGGGCATCGGATCAGAGAGAAATGGGGTTGTTGCTTTTTTAAAAAGGGTTTTTTTTGAAAGCTGAGTTGGTGATTGGCCCAAAATTACCCAGCAGGATTTTCTACCTTAAGGCAGGACTAGAACTCCCAGACTCCTGGCATTGGCCCAAGTCATCCAGCTGGCTTTCCTGACTAAGGCGGGACTAGAATTCCCAGTCTCCTGGTATTGGCCCAAAGTTACACAGCTGGCTTTCCTACCTAAAGTGGAACTAAAACTCTTTTGTCTCCTGGTGATTGGCCCAAGTCATCCAGCTGGCTTTTGTGCCTAAGTTGAGACTAGAACTCCCAGTCTCCTGGTGATTGGCCCAAAATCACCCCACCATCCCTCCTGTCTAAGGCAAAACTAGAACTCACCGTCTCCTAGTTTCTAGTTCAGCACTTTTCTTTTCACCCGCCAGGAATTCCCTTCCTAGCCCCTGCCAAGGTGTTAAATCCCACCCCACCTGGCCGAAGGGCGCCTGGTTTTAAAGAACCATCAAGTGGCTCCATGTCACCGATGCCAGCCACGTTTCACCCCGAAGCTGACCAACGTACCCTTTGCCCACTGAGTTCCAAATCACTGGCTCAGATTTGCCATTAAACAACCGAAGGAACCCGAAGCCACAGCTGAGTTCCTGAGGTGCCGCATCCTGTCCCTTTGCGGTCGCCACGATTTCTAGCACCATCAAGACACCGGGGTGACCCGAAGAGGTGAGGAAATACACCGTCTAGGAGGGCAGGGGAGAGAGAGAGTGAAGTAGAGCAGCCCTTTGGTTTTCCTGCTGTACGTTTCCCAATCAGGGCTGCTGGTCCGTCCGCCAGACGGTCTCAGTGACAGGAGATTAATCATCCTGGCTGACAGCTTCTGCAGGCCTGCCGCTCTCTCGCCTGGGGCACAGAAGCTGGGATTGTGAGGAGGTTTGTGATCTCTTTGTCGTTTCAGCTCAGCTGAACTTCCCTCCCAGCAGGGTAACAGATGCCAACGCAACACAGAAAGTGCCCAGACTTCAAAGGGCCAGTCAGGCTGGCTCTTCTCAGCCAGGTAGCGGAAATCCAAACCACCCCTGCGAGGAGAGCCTCCACCCCACCCGATAATTTCGAGCACTTGCAGGGAGGAAAAGCTTGAAACCCCCCAAATTGCAAAATCCTTCAGTTACGACCATAAAAGAACCCAAACTTTCTGTTGCTAAATGAGACATTCGTTGAGTGAGTTTTTACTATCTTTCTGAGCCACATTTGTTAAGTTAATCACTGCAATTGTTCAATTAGTCACATGGTTAAGTGAATCTGGCTTCCCCATTTCTGCTTGTCAGAAGGTCACAAAAGTGACTCCAGAACGCTGCAACAGTCGCAAGTATGAATCAGTTGCCTGGCATCTGAACTCTGAAATCTGAGCATGTGACTGCGGGGATGCCACAACAGTCATAAGTGTGAAAAAATGGTTAATGATTTTTTTAGAACATTAATCCTTAAATGAGAGGGATCGCCATGTTTGTAGGGGGCTCTCTGGAAAGTCGTTTGGATTAAAATAAAGACTGAACTGCTGTTTTCTTGAAAAATTAGAATTTAAAAGCCCCCAACTGGATCCTTGTCGGGAGGATGCAAGGATGCGAAGAGAGAGGGCAAGTTTAGCAGCTTTTTCATACAATTCTTGGAACCACAGCACCCTCTGCTGCTGGTTTTAGACCAGCTCTTCTGGGATCCAGAGCCTGTCTTCAACCACTGAACTGGGAGGGTTATTAGGAAGCATGCAGAGAAAAAAATTTCAATTCTGGAGAAAATTCTTTTCTTTTTTTTAAAGAATGATATTCTGCAGGGAAGATGATAACTTCAGTGGAGGGAAGGAGATTTGACTTACTATATTTATTTTGAAATTTATATCCAGCTCACTTAGCCAAAAGGTGACTCTTATCTGGCTTGCAATACATAAAACCCACCCAATGAAACAATAAAATCTTACAGTCATACACATGAGCACTTAACTATGGTTTTTGGCAAAATTATCCAATAGCGAATGGGTGGAAACGGTCACAGCATTTGTTTTACAGCCACTGTGTTCACTTAATGACGGCCGCAAGAAAAGCTATAAACTCAGATCCAGCCCATTTTATGATTGTCACCACTTATGTCCATAATTGAGAGACTCCATGATGGTCGTATGTCAAGGACCACCACCTGTCGTTCAGTTTTTTCCCATCTGAAAGTTTCCAGGGTTGAGAAAAGCTAGTCTCTGTTAAACTAGGGGGTCTCCCCATAATTTTTTGGGGGACAGACCCATCAGCCCCTACCTCATTGAAGACCACGGAGGGTGACTGCCCCGGGATGGATTTCAGAGGCCTCGGGGGGCTTTTCCAGGTCCTGCCGAAGAACTGGCGGTAGGCCACATCGAAGAGCGAAAGGCGCAGCTGGAATGCCACCTCTGCCATGTTCTCCAGAACTTTCTGCAGAAAAAGTTGAAGGATCAGGGAGGGGAGTTAGCCTCACCGAGGAGGGGCGGGTAACTGGGATCCAGGGGAAGGAGATCTCAGATAAATAAGCAATTGTCAAATTGTGAAAAAAAAAAGCTGAAAGAGGAAGGAAAGGAATTGTTGATTGAGTCTTGTTTTTTAGGCTATTTATGGGAGGGTTTGGGTTGTCCTAGAGGTCATCCAGGTAGATGTTTGTCAAGCTTGGTCACTTTGAGAGGAATGGACTTCAACTCCAGGAATTCAGAAGGGAGGGAGGGAGGAAAATGGAAGGAAGGAAGGAGGGAGGGAGGCAGGGAAGGAAGGAGGGAAGGAAACCAGAAGAGAAGGAGAGGGAAGGAAGGAATGAAAGAAGAGGGAGGGAAGGAGGAAGGAAGATGGGAGGGAAGGAAGGAAGGAAACCAAAAGAGAAAGAGTGGATGGGAGGGAAGGAGGAAGGAAGGAATGAAAGGAGGAGGGAGGGAAGGAAACCAGAAGAGAAAGGGTGAGAGGGAGGAATTAAGGAAGGAATGAAGGAACGAAAGAGGGAGGGAGGGAGGGAGGAAGGAAGAAGGAAGAAAACCATTTGTTCTAAATGGTTAGGGCCTCCTGCTTGAGCAGGGGGTTGGACTAGAAGACCTCCATGGTCCCTTCCAGCTCTATTCTGATTGATTGATTGATCTTACTTGTTTCAAGGCATTCCCATGTACACTCTTTAAGACGCACTGAAATGGCACCGATTGCTGAAGCGGCAAATTTGGCCTCCGGACGTTACGCGGCGGCACGGTTAGGCTTTGGCGGAAGATCTTGTGCCATTCCCCCATCCTGGGGGCCAGGTGTGGTGGCACCGTGTGTTTCACTTTGGCTTCTGGGCTTCCTGCCTTCAAACACAAAGCAATTGTTTTCAGAGTGGGGAAGAGATCCCTTTTGCTTCATTCCTTACACAAAAGAGTAGGCTTGGCTTAGAAAAATCTGGACTGTTGTCAGGATGGTCACAAACCTCTACATCTGAAGGCTCTAAAGAAGGCTCCTCCACCTTGGCAGCTTGAAAATGTGTGGATTTCAACTCCCAGAATTCTCCAGGCAGCCATGCTGGTTTTTTTTTCCTCATTCCTCCCCCCCCCCCAAGAGGCTGCAGAGGAAGGATGAGAAGAGAGTAAGCGGGCCACCATGAAAATACACCTCAAAAGAAATGCATTCGTATCAGGGAACTGAAGTCTGCAAATCTTCAAACTTCTAAGATGGAGAAACACTGACCCAAAAGTATAGAAAGTGATCATCTTTCGAATCAAAAACTCTTAAATGTGCAGAGAGGTGGTGTCTGAAGGACAAGTCTTCCTACACCAGGAGCTGTCGAATTTCAGCCCTTAATTTAGCTGCTTGTTTGACACTTTTTTGCAAGGTCACAATGATTCAGAGGTTTCACAGGGAGAGCTGAAGGGAAGCTGACTTCATCAGAAAAGATTCCAAAAAGAAAAAAGGAATAAAAGCAAAGCAATCAGCAAAATAAAAAACAAAAAAACCCAAAGATTTAACTCTAATCCGTAGGCAATTGTTTTGCATTCAGACTTTTTAATTTCTGCATGGGGATGAGTCACCATAATGGGAACGGAACTCCCTCTGTGCAGTAAATCACACCATTTAATAAATATTTTAAATTAATCAAGCCTCCAGAAGTTGTGGATGCTCCATCACTGAAGGTTTTAAGAAGAGATTGGACAACCACGTGTGTCTGCAGTAGTATAGGGTTTTCCTCATTGAGCAGAGGGTCAGACTAGAAGACCGCCAAGGTCCCTTCTAACTTGCATTGTTTTGTTTCCTTGTCCTCTTTGCTAGAAAAAGGATAAGTAAGTGAATCAGCCCCTTGCACATGGATGTGATCCAAGGGCTCTGCCAGGAAAAGCGCACAGCTTGCAGGATGCAGTTCAGGAGTGGGATTCCATCAGTTCAGACTGGTTTGGACAAACTGATTGTTAAATTTGCATCTGGTTCGCTGAACCCGTATTTGAACTGACCGGCTGGCCCCACCCAGCTCCTCCTAGGAGTCTCAACGTGGCTCGTTTTGGATGCAGGTAAGTGCAAGGTCCGCGAGGGGGAAAAACGGCCCTCCCAGATGTTGCAATATGGGCCTGTTTCCGGCTTCCGGGCGTCCACAGCCTAGGGGAGGCCATTTGCGCCCTCCCAGAGGCTCAAGGGAAACCTCCGGACCCCCAGGAAGGCGAAAAACGGCCAAACTGGAAGTTCCAGTAGGCCATGCCTACCGTGGCCATGCCCACCTAGCAACTGGGTGCAGCAAACCAGTTCCTGGGATTTTTGAATCCCACCCCGGATGCAGTTACGAGACCTCCCAATTGCAAGACTGTGTACACACCGATGTGTGATGCTTTTCCAAACTGGGGAGGCTGAAGAGACCCTCAAAAACCAGGCAGCTCTCCACCTGGGGAGTCAAGAAAGAAACCATCTTTCTGCCTCAAACACAACCCGCTTCGGATAAAACGTATGCAACCAGAGGCTAACAAGGGTAGTCCTTGACTTACAACTATCCATTTACCAACTGAACTTACAACAGCGCTGTAAAAATAACTTAGGGTCACTTTTCACACTTACAAGGGTTGCCGTATCCCCAGGGTCACGTCACCCAAATTTGGACACTCGGCAACTGACTCATACTTACGACAGTGGCAGCGTCCTGGGGTCGCGGGGGCGGTCTCCTTTCTGAGAGCTTCTGACAAGCCAATGGGGAAGCCAGATTCACTTAACAACCGTATTACTTCCCTAGTCATGTATCCAATTTCAGGCAACTCGGCTGTACCTGTCTCCATTTTATGACAGTTTTAACTTCTGGTTTTTGACAAAACTACTGTTTTTAGCGATCCAGGATGCTGATGTTACAGACGGCAAGGACTCGAATTCTGATGACGTGACCCTGGGGATTCTGTGGTGGTTATAAGTCTGAGGTCAGCCATAATAAGACCCTTTAAGTATCCCTGTCACTACAGGAAGGGCCGTAAGTCAAGAACTTTTGCTTTGCTGTGGATGTGAGGCCTAGAAGCTGCAAAATAAAGAGATTTCCAGCTAAAAGTTCCTTGCCAGAAAAATCAAAAAGTTCTCACCTCTTGACCCAGCTTGCCATCTAAAAAACAAGATTGCTCCTTTCACAGTTGAATCGCTGCCCCTAGGAAACACAATGACAATGATCAAAAAGCCCTCACAACTGGGAGCTCAGGAAGCAGCTAATTTTTCCTGCTAACCTGGATGCTAAGCAGCTTAAGGCTACAGAGACCCTGTGGTGGTGGGGGTTTCCCTCCCCCTTGGAAGCATTAAATCCACACATTTCATGTCCCAAGCGCTGCACTTAGTGTTGGAAAAAAGAGAGAGAGAACATATTGTGTGATTCGTCCTCCTACTAAGAGCCACAGATATATTGTCGCGTTTGCTGATTTTTTTTAAACAGCAGCTGCACATCGCCCCAGTACAAAAAAGAACAACAGAATTAATCAAGCATTTTAACACACGGCGTAAACAGACAGGCGAAGCAAGGCTAGCTTGAAAAATTGTTATTTTTGCATGCTTTTAGGCTAGTAAAATGCTCCGCTGAGTAAAAACACTCGGTACAAAATGTTCTTAGAAACGAGCTAGGTCTCTGTTGGGTTTTTTTTCCTCTCCTACATAAGAGCACATAAGCACAAATGCAGAATAAAGGAGTGGCTATAAAATATAATTTAACTGGATTTGGGGCCCAAATGTGAAGAGGAATTTAGCCAGGTTAGGAAACCAGCAATCCCAGGAAGGGCAGCCAACCAATTTTAAATTGGCAAATGGTCCTGGGGATTTATATGTTGGCCTGTCCAAGGTAAACTGGAGTCCACTTAAGCTTTATGTGACCCCCAAAATCTTGTTTCTTCATTCATGAGTCAGAAAATGATGCCGCAGGTTAGCAACAAGGTCTTTTCTTTTGGAGTCAGCCTGCAAATATTCTATCTGAACACACAATCTGTTCACACTACGGGTAAATATCAATGAAAATGTAAATTTTGTATATATAAACACACAGAGATACTGAGAGACTGTGTATTGTACAAGATACAGATACTGAGAAAAATATTATATATAAAAACACCATATAAAAGGGAAAAAAGAATAAAGAATGTATACAACACATTATATAAATACAGAATAAAACATATGCATACAATACATATACATGCAACATTGTACACACATATATATACATATAAATACATACACATGTGCAGCATGATTTATATGCAATATAATTATACACTGAATGCATGTCTCATGCACAATGTATATATGCATTACATGCATAACTATATGCATTAAGCATGTTATATTATGCAATATAATATAAAAACAGGCAATATATAAACATATACACATGTGTAATAAACACAAAGACAATAGAAAACACGCATGCACACACACATAGAACGCATGTTTTCTATTGTGCTTATTACATGTGTTTATGCACATATACATATGCAAAGTATGTATACACGCAACATATACTCAACATATACTCATAAATATGCAATATGCAAATATATATTTGCAAAAGCAGGGGCCTGCTTCGGTCTCTGTCCTATTGTTTCTTTTTATTTTTCTTATATGTATCCATTCCATGTATTCATAACTATGTTTATACTTATACCTGTTATCTTATAATCGATTGACAAATAAATAAAAAATATATGTTCAATATATAAACACTTAAGGAGAAAAATGAATGCACCCTTTCCCTAAAACAAAGCTGCCCCCCTTTTCCACCAAGCATGATGTGGGGGACCCAGCCCCAAGGAACGCTTTTCCCATATCACCCTTGCACTAAACCACACTGTAACCTGGTTAACTCCCTGGTCCTTCCCAGGAAAGTTGAGCCTTGGCCAACCTTCCTCAGGGGCCCTCCCAAAAGAAACCCACGAGGGGCTCCCCTTTTTTTCACCCTTATGGACCTAGGGCTCCCCCAAACATAGCCTCAGGTGCTTGGAATCCTTTTTTAAAACCTTTTTTGGGGAGCTTTTATGAGTCACCTAATTTCACCCCCCCCCAACCCAGCAACCCCAATTTTGGGGTCCTGGGAGGGGAGGAAAAGCACTCTGTAAATGCTCAGAAGCATCCTTGTCACCTTTTCTCTCAGGGCTGGGAAGGCTTCCTAGAAGGAAGTGGGGGGACGGGAGGCAGGAAAGGGGGTTCTAGAGCCACCTGGAACAACGGGGGGCGGGACAAACGGGGCCCCCAACTCCCGCCGGCCAATCAGCGTGCTCTCCTAAAGGGGAGGGAGCCGAGCGCGGCAGCCTCGAGCCTCCAGAGGGCGGAGCCGGAGCCGGAGGGAGCCAATCAGCGGCCGCCACTCTTCCTTTCCCCCCAATGGGGAGAGCCGAAAAAGAGCTCCCCGATTCTCCAGTCCCACCCCTCACCTCACCTGCCGCTCCCGCGCTCCCCTATTCTTTCGGCCTGAGGCCGCCATCTTACTCAGAACGTACCAACTGCATCGAGGGGGAGGCGTCTCGAAAACTCACTCCTCAGTTAAAGCCTTCCTGGCAAAACAGGCTCTTTTGAAGCTCTCTATACTTTCCTCTATATCTGAGCGTCTTCTCTCTCCTCCCTTTGTTGTTTTATTCCTTCCCTCCATCACGACACAACTTTATATCTTCTTCTCCCCCCCAATTATGGTAAATGGTTCTATCCAGCAGGCGGGCCCGCTCTCTCGCTGTTATAGCAAAGCGGTTGCCAGGGCGACGAATAAAAGACCCGCGTGCAGGAAAGGAGGGGAAGACGCGTGTTTGTGTTGGGTTTGCTTTCTGATCGTGTAAATGCGGATGTTGGCTTTCGAGCGTGTCCAGATGAATTTTTGCTGCCTCATTTTTCAGGAAACCCGAGATGATAGCTCATTGTTACTACAGCACAACAACCCTGCAAGGTAGGGCCATAGCGAGCTTGCAAACCTTAAATTGTGGCTTGAAAATGTTGGGTTAGCCCAGCCAATGGTCTTTTTATGCCGTGGATCTTTAGCAGAATTCTAGACCTGTTTTTTGCAACCTAACAAATTTAAGGTGGGGGGACGTCAACTCCCAGGAATCCACACATCTTAAAAGCAACAAGAGATTGAAAAATACGGGTACTCCCCGACTCCCCGACCACATTTGAGCCCAATATCTGGGTTGCTAAGTGAGAAATTTGTTCAGTGAGTCTTTCCCTGTTTTACGACTTTTGTTGCCACATTTGTTAAATGTGTCATTGCAGTTAAATTAGCAACGTGGTTGTTAAAGTGAACCTGGATCTGAATCTGGAATCTTGACTTGGCTCATCAGAAGGTTGTAAAAGGGGATCACGTGACCCACGGACCCTGTGACCGTCACAAATATGAACCACTTGCCAAGCATCTAAATTTTGATCGTGTGACCACGGGGATACTACAATGGTCATAAGTGTGAAAAATGGCTGTAAGTCACTCTTCAGTGCCATTGTAACTTCAAGCAGTCACTAAACGAATTGTTGTAAGTCGAGAACTATGGAAATCGCACTCCCAGGAATGGCGGCCCCTAATTTAATCGCTATTGGACTTGGCTAACCAGGGCTACGAACCTCGATGTCTGTTTATCAATGTTACTTCACTTGAGACTTTCAAGAAGAGACTCTCATCTGTCAGAAATGGTGTAGAGTCTCCTGCATGGGCAGGGGATTGGATTAGATGACCTACAAGGTCCCTTCCAACTGATTGTCTTTTTTCTGCTATCTGTTTATCATCAGGTATCAAAGATGGCTTGTTTTCATAGCTGGTAAAGAAGGCTTGTGCCCGACAGCTAGATTATAGGCACCAGTTTCTGGTTGGTTGAGTTACTGGCCAGTTTTGCAAACTTGGGTAAAGCAGGACTTGTGAACAAAAGCCGCCTAGGTTCATGGCTTGTAGGGCCCTAGATGTCCAGGACGCCATCACAGCTCGTACCTCACAATTGGCATTTAGACACTGGTTTGTGGCAGGTTGAGTCATTGGTCAGTTCTGCAAATTGGGGACGACGCTTGGGTTCGCCAGCAAGCCACAAAAGACAATGACTTGCAGGGCTATAGGACTCCAGCATTGCTTATACTTTAAGCCATGGTTTGCAGAGTATGGAGTCCTTGGCTGGATTTGCAAATTAGGACCAAAGCTGGCTTGCAAAGAGAAGCCCTGAAAGATCACGGTTTACAGCACCAGGATACCATTTTGGCGTGAATTGGCCATCTAAAATCATAGCTTGTGGCGGATCGAGTCATTGGCCAGCTGTAACTAGGATCAAAGCCGGCTTGCAAACGGAACCCATGAAATATCATGGTTTACAGAACCCCATCTTGGCTTATGGCAGCCCTCCTACGGCCTAAACCATGGCTTGTGGCAGATTGAACTCTTGGGCCATGGATGGAGGCGCCCGCAAGGATGCTACGCACCTGGGTACCAGCCCTGGGCCAGGGATGCAGGCGATAGCGGCGATTGGCCGCGCTGCCCGCCGGTCACTAGGAGGCGCTCCCGAGGTCGGCCAATGGCGGCCCAGGGCTATTTGCATGCGGGCGATTGACGGCGCTGGCGGGCCAATGCGAGGCGCCGGCGGGTGGGCTCTCCTCGCACGAGGGCGAAGATGGTGTGAGTCCGGACAGCCGCTCTGCTCGTGCCGCCGCCGCCGCCGCCGCAGGTGAGCGCTGGGAGGCCGGGGGGGGGGGGGGGGGCATGGGGGGGGTCCTTCCTTGGGGGGCGCACCTCCCTCTGGGAGCGGTCTGGGGCTGCAATGGGCCTCCCGAATATGCGGGGGAGCAGAGGTGAGGAGGGGGCTGCAAGAGGGTCATTGCAGCAAGATGCAAAACCCTAGGAGGGGGGGCCGCAAAGTATCCCCCTCCTCCACCTTCCCCTTTTTGCAAAAGCTCTAGAGGTTGGGGTCCCCCCCCCCCCCCCCCCCCCCCCGCATTGCTTGCCACCACTGCAGCAGCAGCAGCTTGGTGCAAGATGCATGCATGTATTCAGGAAGCAGCTGGGCCTCTTCTCCCCCCAAAACTCCCCCTTTGCAAGCTTTCAAAAAGCAGGAACTGCGAGACCAGGAAAATGGGGCGCACTGCAGAGGGGAAACCCCCCCTTGCTAGGGAGGGTGTTGGGGGGAGGTCTCG
This sequence comes from Laticauda colubrina, assembly GCA_015471245.1. Taxonomy (NCBI): domain Eukaryota; kingdom Metazoa; phylum Chordata; class Lepidosauria; order Squamata; family Elapidae; genus Laticauda; species Laticauda colubrina. The sequence goes on from BLBF01000057.1 coordinate 751,993, forward strand.
GCTGGCCCACCATTGGTGGGAAAAGGTGTAAAATGCAGGAGGGAGAGGCCTTGCCCACTTTAGCTGCCTGCTGGCGGAAGAGGGTGGGCGGGGAGACCTTCCCCATCAATACAAAGAGGGATATATTTCAAGGACGCCCTGCAGATTTGACAGCTGCCTGACAGTGACAGGAAACATGTCAATATGTCAATGTTCCCTGATGCTGAATTTTATTGCAAAGCAGGGCTGATTGTGGTGGTTGCAGGCTGTAGGGAGGAGGAGGAGGAAGAAGAAGGGGGAGGGGGCTTGGTGGGGACTTCCAAGGCGGATATTGGTGCAAAAGGGGGGGGGGGTTGGAGGAAGTTGAGCGTGCCCGCCTTCTCCGTGGGCTGGTTGTGCGGTTGTGTCTTTTGGCAACAGCGGTGTCAAAAAGGAAGAAGGAAGGCAGGATTTGCACTGGTGAGAAACATGGGTGGGGGCTCCTTCCTGTGCGATTGCACACTTGGGGGTGTGCACACACTTGTGCAAGCGAGCCAAATCCCCCTTGCCTTCTCCTCCTTCCCCAGTGGGGAAAATGGGATATTTTGCTAGCCATAGTTCTTAGACTGATATCCTCCTAACTCCAACTGGGGCAGAGATACCCCTTTTATTTTTTTGGGGGGGGCAGATGTTGGATGAGAGAAATGCAGTGGGTCCCCCACCCCCACCATCTAGGGCTGATCTCATCTCTGGATGCCACTGCAAGTCATTCTTGGTTCAGGTCCAGCTTTTTTTTTCTTTTTTGCTGCATCCAAACCTTCACCGAATTTTACCTGTCCCACCCATAATTTCCCCCCCATAATCCTTTTTAAATACCCCCCCTTGTGTAAAATCAGTAATTTTGGGTCCCTGCCCCAGAGAGCTTACAATCTCCACCCCCTCCTTGGAGAAAAAGCTTTTATAAAAGTGGTGTGCCGGTCGTAATTTATATAAAAAGGATTTTTTAAAAAATTGCAAATATGTGTGGTGTGTGTGTGTGTATATATATATATATTTGTTTTATATATGTATGTATGTATGTATGTATGTATATGGATATGGATATTTGTGTGTTGGCACGAATTCCCAGCAGAGCGATAATGGCTGCAATTAATAAATTTCTCTAAAGAATCGCTCTGAAGACAATTAAAAGCCAGCTCCCGCCGTTCCTCTATATCAAAATGGAATAATTCAAAAATAAATAGAATATTGGAGCTTTTTTCCAAAGGAGAAATTCAGCACCGTTTTAACACTTGCCTCAATACTAGCATTCCTCGACTTATGACCACAGTGGCGTCTCATGTTTACGTTGCCGAGTGTTATAAGTGAGTTTTGCTCTGTTTTGCGACCATCCCCTCCACGGTGGGTAAGTGAATCGGAGCAGTTGGTTCAGTTAGTCAAATGGTCATTAAGTGAATCTGGCCCCCCTGTGGACTTGGCTGGTCGCAAAAGGAACGCTGCGAATGTCATAACTATGAGTCGGATGCCAAGCGTCCGAAATTTGATTGCGGGATGGTAGAGAAGCTGCAACGGTCGTAAGTGTGAAAAACGGTCCTCATGTCCCTTTTTTTGGTGCCATTGTAACTTCCAACAATCACAAAATGAATCGTAAGTCAAGGACCTCCTGCATTGCTTCACCTGGCTGTCTAAAGTGAGTAATGGTGGTCTCCAGGAGATGATCAGCGAAAGGCCCACCTGTACAGATAACCCTCCATTATACCTGTCCCCAAAATAGAGACTGAGGACTTAAATTTGAAATTCTGGGGCTCGGGCTTTCCTTGTGATCCCCTTTCCCCTCTGTTTTATTCATTCCATTTATTAAATTTCTCTACCACCCATATGTCACCACTACGACACCTCAACGTTAGTCCTCGACTTACAAACGTTCATTTAGCGATGGTTCAAAGTTATAGTGGCACTTAAGTGACTCGAGAATGTTGTTCACACTTAACGACTGTCGGAAGTCTCCTTTGGATGGTCCCGTGATCCAAAATTCAGATGCTCGGCCACGGGTTCGTATTTACGACAGCTGGCGCCTCCCCGGGATCTTGCGATCCCCAACTGCCTGACTCCTGCAGTGATCCACTTAACAACCGTGGCAAGAGAGGTCGTAAAATGGGGCAAACCTCACTTAATGAATGGTCTTCTTTTGCAACGGAACCATTGGGGCCGTAACTCGAGGATTACCCGTCTCTTCATACGCATAATAACAGCTTTGCCATCCCCACCTAAATAAAATTAAACCATAATTTCTATTTTATTTTATTTTTTTTATAAGTCCCGCTAGAGAAAGTAGAAACCTGGATATTGGATTTTTTTATTTTTTTAGTTCCGTCATGGGGTCACACCTGCCTTTTCCTCCTCCTTCCCCAATCTGCATTTCTAGGGGTTTTGTTTTTTTTCAGCCTGATTTTTCTTCTCTTTCTTTTTCTTTTTTCTCTGCAAAGGTGTTAAAAACATATAAATAGCTTTGCTGATCACTTTGAATTTTAGTTTTTGCAGCCCTGACTCTGCTGCAGCTGTGACCCAAAAGCTGAATGGCAAATAATGTAGTTGGGAATGGGTTTTTTTTTTTCCTGGAGTGGGGGTAGGGGAAAACAAGAAGGAAAAATTAAGTGGTCCTCCACTTACGACTGCAATGGAGGCCACAGATTTCTGTCACTAAGCAAGAAAGTTCTTTGGTGAAAGTTGCTTCACTTTATGACCTTTCTTGCCATGGTTATTAAGTGGATCGCTGCAGTTGCTAAGCAAGCAACCCTTTTGCAAACCTCGAGCGAGTGATGTCAATAGGGAAGCCAGGTTTGCTTAACGACCGTGTTACTAACTGCCAGAGATTCACTTAACAGCTGTAGCAAGGTAGGTCAGAAAACAGGACAAAAGTCGCTTAACAGATGCCTCAGTTAGCGACAGGAATTTGGGGCAGCGGTTGTAAGTCGAGGATTACCTGTGTAGGAAGCGCTAATGAGATCCTCTTGGCTTCTCTGCCCTTACAAACTGCAGAGTTTTGTTTAACAACCATAGCGAGAAAGGCTGTAAAATGGGACAAAAGTTGCTTAGCAAATGCCTCGCTTCACAATGGGAATTTGGGTCTCCCTTGCGGTCATAAGTCGAGACCCTCTTGGCATCTCTGTCCTTGCAAACCAGAAGGTGGCCGTTCGTGGCTGATGTGAACTGAAAGACTCTCCATCCTTTCTCTCTGGACATCTGACTAGAGCTGTCAAGCGGTCAGTGGGGGTGTGGCCAGGGAGGAGGGGGCTCTCCTGTGGCACCAGGTTTCGGGGGGGGGGGGGGCTGAGCAGGGTCAGGTTGCCAGCAGGTGGTGAAACCCGCTTTCCGAAGTTCACCGGGTCGTGTTTTTCCGTGACGTCTGTCGTCACTCTGTCCGGCTGACCTCCGCCGGGCCGAGTTTCTCCGGCTGAGGCTCTGAGACTGAAGAAATGGAAGTGGCTTTCGAAGAGCCCCGGGGGTAAGGCGGCGCCTGGGAAACGTAGCACTCGAGAGGCAGAAGGCAAAACTTGGTTGCCCCGTTGAAGATCCTATTTACGAACATTAAGCAGGGCTCACCTCTCCAGGGCAGGAGGGGCGCGTTGTCAGGAATAAGGGAAGAATGGGATGGGAGGGGACCTTGGAGGTCTTCCAGTCCAGCCCCTTGCTCCAGCAGGAGATGCTGTACGTAGATAGGTAGTCCTCAGCTTATAACCACCAGCTTAGTGGGCGTTCGAAGTTAAGTTGGACCCTGAAACAAATGAAGTTCTGATGTCTATCCGGCTCCCCTGTTAGCCAGGGATCGTATTTTGGGTGGTCAGCGCTGTGGACATTTGCTCACACTTACGACCATCAAAGTACACAGTTCCTGACATGACTGGCATGTATGATGATTATAGCCTCCCAGGTCATATGATCCCCATTTGGGAAGGGAAAGGGAAAGGAAAGGAGGAAGAAGTGTTATTGTGTTATGGAAAGAAAGAAAAAGAGGGAGGGAAGGAAGGAAGGTCAGAAATGAACAAATGAAAGAAAGAAAAGGAAGGACAGAAATGAATGAAAGAAAGAAAGGAAAGAAAAAAAAGGAAAGAAAGGAGTGAAAAAGAAAGAAAGAACAAGAAAGAGAGAAAAAGAGAAGAAAATTGTGCAAATATAGCTCTGGGCATAAAAAGTACAGAACTTTGAAAATATTTCTCTTTCTGACCACGCATGTAGATTGGTCTCATCAGAACCGGCTTCTCCTCTTTTTCAAATTCTTTTTTTTTTTCCTCTTTCACTTTAACTTTCTTAGCTTTTCTCCTGTTCCATAATTTCTTTAAAAAAAGCGAAAACACAACTGACCGTTGGCTCTTGCGACACCTGCCTTGCGAAAGGGAAGCTCACCCAACTCTCGGGTGACAAAAAGAGAATTTTGAGAAACCGCTTGGTGTCGGGAGCCGCAACATTTGTGTGTTCGCAAGTGGCCGGCCTCAGCGTCTGGGGAGAGGTTGGCTGGCTTTGCAAGGCCTGAGTCTGCAGTGGTGGCCAAATTTGGGGGTGGGTGGGTGGAGGGGGTGACCTTGCCAGGTGGTCTCCTTTCCATCATTTCTTCAGGTTTTTATTTTCTATTCTTAGCCATTTAAAATATCTGTGGAAAAAACCAACACCAAGTTTTCTCTCTTGTTCTAAGGTTGTCCCTGGGGAGGGGAGGGAGTGAGGAAGGGAAAAGGAGAGAAGGAAGGAAAAATGAAAGGGAGGGAGGGGGGAGGAAGGAGGGAAGGAAAATGAATGGAGGGAGGAAGGGAGGAAAATGAAAGGGAGGAAGAAGGAAGGGAGGGAGGGGGGAGCCCCCCTCTTCCCACATCAAACTTGGTGTTTTTAAGGGGAGAATGAGTCACCGAAAGCTGGTTTTTCTCTGGCAAGCCAAGTCAGGGCTCATCCAGCAGAAGATCAGATGGCAGCTGCCAAAATCCTCTCCACTTTTCCCTTTTCTTTTTTTCTCTTTTCTCTTCCTGCCAAGGTTGTGAGCCAAGGATCCTTTTGCTGCTGTTAATGTCACCTTGAAGCCTCCCGCCCATTTTTTTTTTGGGGGGGGGGCAGGATCGTCTCCTAGCTCAAGTCCTTCCCACCCCCACCCCAGTGACCAGACGGGGCCTTTTTCTGGGGCTTGTCCTCCACCCTGGCCGGCTCAAATCTTATTTTACAGCCACTCAGAAGCTTCTGTCTGCAAAGTTGGCAGGACGGGAGATCTTTCTGTAAAATCCAGGGAGCCTCGACTTACAACCATCATTCAGGCCAATGTTTCTGTTGCAAAGCGAGACAAATAAGTGAGGTTTGCCCGATGTTGTCTTTTTTGTTACAGCTGTGAGTCTATTTCTATCTATCATCTCTCTCTATCATCTCTATCAGCTACCTATCTTCCGATATTGATCTACCTACCTACCTATCTATCAATATCTATCAGGAGCCACAACATTTGTGTGTTCACAAGTGTGTGGTGCTTGGGCACACCAAGGCCGTAAAATGGGACAAAATCTATCTATTATCTATCTATCTATCTATCTATCTATCTATCTATCTATCTATCTATCTATCTATCTATCTATCCATCCATCCATCCATCCATAGATAAATCTATATGTCCATTCTCTCCATCTAATGTACCTATCTTATCCATCCATCCATATTTTTATCCATCGATCTTATTTATCCATCCATCTCTCCTTCCATCCATCCATTCTATCTCCCTGTCTTTTGATTCATCCATCCATCTGTTTATCCATTCTATCTTATTTATCTATCCATACATCATTCATCCATTCTATCCATCTATCCGTATTACTCAGGAACAGAGAGATTTATCCAGAACAGAATCAAGAGCTTTGGTTGAATTTTTTCTCCAGTTGTGGCTAATTTAATGTCAATAACTAACAAAAAAATATTCCAGGATTTATAAAAGGTGCACAAAAAGTATACAGAACCAGGGAGAAAAACAAAAGAGTATAAAATGAAAGATTTTTTCCATCCTTCAAAAGACCAGGACAAAATGGAAAGCAAAATGCTTAAAATGTCTTTAAAAGAACAAAATAAAAAGATTAAACTCATGGTTTAACTTTCTTTCCTTCCTTCCTTTTTTCCCCTTTTCTTTCCTTCTTTCTTTCCTCCCTCCCTCCCTCCTTCCCTTCTTTTTCTTTTTCTTTCCACCCTCCCTCCCTCCCTCTCTTCCTTCCTTCTTTGTCTTTTTTTTCTTTCTGCAGTGGGTGCTAAAAAAGATTCATCTGGATCCTGGAGGAGCTTGCCTCCATGTACCCCGAATCCACCACGGACTCCCCGGCCAGATTCTCAAACCGACACACTGGATCCCCAGGTATGATTTACAGGTAAGTGAGCATCGGTTAGCCGTGCATGTCAGTTGCAACTCCAATCTCTTCTGGGCGTATCATCTCATGTTTGTCCCCTGCTGGACCTTCACAGACCAGAAGGATGTAGGCAAGGGACCCACGGGGTGCAAAATCAGAAACATGGGGAGTCCTTGACTTATGACCACAATCGGGACAGAAATTCCCACTGCTAGCAAAGACAGTAAGCAAGTTGCACTCCGGTTTTTTTTTGCAGGAGCCCAAAATGTCTGTTGGTAAGCGAGACAGTTGTTAACAAGAGGTTTACGGTGCATTTTACAACGTGTCTTGCCACTATTAGTGAACGACTGCCGTTGTTAAATTAGTAATGTGGTTGTTTATTGAACCCAGCTTCCTGGACCGTCAGGATGTCACTGCCAGAAATGTCCCGCTTTCTTTCCTGTTGCAATTCTCACCTTCCCCACTTGAGGGTGCTGTTGATTCAACCGTCTTGATCCAAGACCATGCGAATGACCATAGAGTCTTCGATTGGAAGGCCAGAGAGTCTAGGGAAGATGGTATGTTGGCTCAACCCTCTTGATACAAGACCATGCAAATGACCATCGAGTCTTGCATTGAGAGGCCAGAGAGTCTAGGGAAGATGATACGTTGATTCAACCGTCTTGATCCAAGACCATGTGAACAACCATAGAGTCTTGCACTGAGAGGCCAGAGAGTCTAGGGAAGATGGTATGTTGGCTCAACCCTCTTGATACAAGACTATGCAAACGACCACAGAGTCTTGCATTGAGAGGCCAGAGAGTCTAGGGAAGATGGTATGTTGGCTCAACCCTCTTGATCCAAGACCATGGAAACTACCATAGAGTCTTCGATTGGAAGGCCAGAGAGTCTAGCAAAGATGATACATTGACTCAACCCTCTTGATTCAAGACCATGCGAACGACCATAGAGTCCTGCATTGAGAGGCCAGAGTGTCTGGAGAGACCGTATGCGGATTGTCCAATGTATTTGCACCTTCCTTTGCTTTTTTTTTTTCCTTTTCAACATCTGTGATTTGTGGAACTTTCTTCTTCCTTCCTTTCTTTCCCTTTTTGCTTTCCGAAGTGCTCGTTATGGAAGTCCGAAAAGACAGCTCCAGTTTTACAGGTAATTTTTGTCCCTTTTTTTAAAAAAAAAAATCCTCTCGGTGGTCTCCAAGGTTCCATATGTTCTGCAAAACAAAAAAAACAAACCAAAAACCCAGGACTACCCCAGAGGTTGACTGTGGGACACCCCCCAATTGTGCATTTCTCTGTTCCCCTTAACCGGCATGCATGTCCCCTCTTTGGAAAATGAGGTTTTCTCACTATTCCTCTATTGATGGCAGGTAGAACTTTTGCAAGGAGCGAGAAATCAAGATTGTTTGGGTTCAAAGGTCTGGTTGGTGGGAGTTTTTCCATGCCAGGTTGCCGCCACCATCATAAAAGTCCTTTTTACAGGGGTCCCTTGACTTACAACCAAAACCGGCACCAAGAAGCTCCGTCACTAAGCGAGGCAATTGTTCATCGAGTCGCACCCCATTTTACAACCATTTTTGCTGAGGCCATTAAGCAAATCCGGATACTTCGCTTCGCCTGTCGGAAGCTGGCTGGGAAGTCGCTTTTATTAAGCATTTATGAAGTGCCATTTTACGACCTTTCTTGTCACCGTTGTTAAGTGAATTCCTGCAGTTAAGTGAGTCACACAGCATTAAGGAAATCCAGCTTCCCCCCCTTGACTTTGCCAGTCGGAAGGTCGCCAAAGGATGGGGTCAAGTGTCCTCGAGAACACTACCACTGTCGTAAGTTTGAGTCAGTGGCCAATGGAATGCTGCAACAAATGGTTGTAAGAGTGAAAAATGGCCAGGAGGCCACTTTTTTCAGTCCTCTTGTACCTTTGAATGGTCAGTAAATGAACAGTTGTAAGTCGAGGACTATCTAACAAGCCAAAAAAAAAATTGGATCTCGTCTTGCAGGGAGGCTCATCCGCGCATTCCCACCGCCGAGTTCCCACATTCGGCAAAGTGCGGCAAAAGTTCTTTTGGAAGGTGCCAGGAGATACATCAGCGGAAGTGGTGCCAACTTGCAGAGCTTCTGGGCAGCTTCCCTGGCCTCCATCAGTGCTGATGGGTTGGCAAAAGCTGGGATAATTCCCTTTGCTCCCCAGAGCGAAGCCGGGAAGCGGTCCAGCATGTGTGAATCGGGGGGAGAAAATGCATTAAGGCAGGAAAAAGCAGAATTACCTCTCGTCTTTTCGGCCTTTTTGGTGGCCAAAGGGCCAGGCAGCTTGGTCATTTCTGTGTGAGCAGGGAGGTAAAAGGGATAGAGGCAAAGATCTGACCTGGATACATCTCAGTTTACCCAGATGGGCGTCAAGGCAGGGAGTTGGTTTAGTGGTCTTTGGAATGTGGGGGTTTGGATAGCTGGCATCTTCGGTGATCTTGCTTGGCGATCTTGGCTTGTTGGAAAGAGGGATGTGGAGGAGGTGGAGGGTGAGATTGGATCTTGGCTTGTTGAAAGGAAGGACATGGAGGAGGTAAATTGTGAGTTGGGTGTTGGTTTGTTGAAGGGAGACACATCTCACCTCCCATCTGTTTTCACCCTTCATGGGATTGATGTTTGAACGGTGAGCTCCTGTCTGTAGAGCTTCCAAGATCATGGAAATACAAATCAAAATCTTTGTCCCCATCTCATGAAAACAGCTGCCTTCCGCATCTTAGGAAAGCAGCTGCATCTTGCAGCACATGAAAGCAGCATCTGCCCAGGATTTTCCAGCTTCGCCTCCAAATTACAACCCAAACCAGTGAATTTGAACCAAGGTGGTTGGGAACCCAACAGATCTGTGGAATCCTCCACCCTCTGCCAGCCGTGGGAATCTCGGCGAGGTGTCCCTCCTGCGTCCTGAACAGGATTCATTTAACGTTTCGAATCGCGGGCTCCTGTCTGTTCCGGACTTTCCCCACTCATCTCATCCATCATCCTCTCTTGTCTCCATCGTGGCCGGCCACGGGGACAGAGAGCCACCTTTGTCCGGCTTCCAGCAATGAGTTGCCGCTAATAAAGAGCAAGCGAGTGAGCGATTCATTGATCGATTCTGCACCTCCCATAAATCAGATTCTCCTGCCAGAAGCTTTTTAGAGCGAGAGATGCGCCGTTGAATAATTTAGCTCGGATCATCATAACCGACTTAATGGATTTCCTGCTAAATTCTCTCCGAGGCTCCGGGGGGGGGGGGCAGGCGGAGAATTCGAGTCTGTTTCTGACAACCCAGAGTGGATTTTTCCTTCCCCCCAAAGCTTTTCATGCAAGACCACGCCTGTGTGCCGTTTTTCCACCCGTCCGTGAGAAAAAAAAATATATCTAAATAATCGAGAGGTTATCTTTTAATGAGCAGGCTCGCCAGACACCAGGTGAGTTGCGGATTTCCGGATAAGAAAGGCGCCAAAGCAGGTTTAGATTTAGGGGAGTCACCAACCCCCCCACCCCTAAAAAAAAAACCACCCTTCATTGGTAGATATTTTAGTGGCTGGACTTGGAGAGTAGCTTTAAAAAGTTTAATTGTTGGCTTTTCTAGCTTTTGGGGAGAAATTTTGGCCGCTTTTTAGGATGGAAGGAAGAAAAGAAGGAAGGAAGGAAGGAAGGAAACAAAACACCTGGGAGTTTTAAACAGTGCCTCTAACATGTATAGAAATGTGATTTTAGCAGCCACAGTTGCAAATCTTAACTGTGGTTTATGAACAAGGCTGCCTTCACCTCTTTAATAAACTAGGTTTGTTTAGATATAACTTTTTTTCCTATTCCTTTCCACCCTAAAAGAAACTTCACGATCTCAAATTTGGTGGGGCGGCTGTCAGAATGGCAAGTCCTCCGCATCAAACACACACATCACCGGTGTGGTTTTTTTTGTCCATCAGGATTGAGTTTCTCTCTGCTTAATGTTTTTTTTTGGGGGGGGCGGGGGAAGAAGGATGGATGGGGGTGTTTCCCGGACCCCCTCCTCTCCTGAAATAGGGTCAACTCTTAATTGCATTCAGCAGGATTTTGCAGATTTTGCGGGAGATCAGTGGATCTTTGTGCAAAATTGTGTGTGTGTATTTTGATATTTTTATTTATTTCTCCCTTTTTAAAAAAAAGAACAGCCCAATATTTGTTTATCTTCACATTTCAGTTGCTGCTTATCTTTTATGATTTGGCTTGAATGGAAAGGCCCACAGCCACACCTTGCAAACGACTGAGACATGCAGGTTGAGCAATTTTAGGAACTGCGATCAAACATTGGAAAAAGTGGATTTTAAAACCTCAATTTTTTGACTTAAACCATGGCTGGACAAGAGCTGCTTCTTCCTTCCTCCTTCTCATTCTCCTCCTCCTCCTCATTATTATTATTAAATCTTCAATTCGATTCATAATTTGGGACTGGAAAAAAACTTTAAACAGTTCAGCTCCTAACCAAGGACCTAAGATCCATCCGTTAAGGTAATTAACATTATTATAAATTTATTATTATTTATCCTAATCTGTTTTCTCAAAGGAAAGACCTCATAAAGGCTCAGGAACGAGAACTGGATATTCTACCAATCCGTTTAGCAGAAAATTCCTCTCCAGATTTTTAAATTTCAGTCCTTTGCCTTTTGCAAATAATCCTTCAGGTTTCCTTAATTTTCGGAACGGCGGGGCAGGGAATTTTAGCTGCCACACCTTCTGCGCTATTCTGCAAAACAAGATTGTAAGCCAGATTCTCCCAACCAAGGTTTAATTTCAAACCAGATTCTCTGTGTCCAACCCAACTGCAAAGTTTTTTTTATTATTTTTTACAAAAAAACACAAAAATGAACCTTCGTGTTTGTACATGGAATTGAAAATTAATCCTTTGTTGACTGAATTCTTAATATTAGGAATTAATCTATTGCAATGCATTCCACTAATTAATAGAATTAAAGCCTGTTTGCAACCTGCCACGGGAAAGGCGGCATCTAATCTCATGATGCCACCCCTTGGCAGCTGCAATCAGTCCAGCGAAGGAACAGAAAGTGCATAGACTATGTAGTCCATAGATCTTAAATGCCCTGCTCCCTGAATCTTCAATTTCCTTGAGGTTGTTTTCATTTAAAAGCAAAAATAAACCTCTTCAGCTGTTTTACTCCTAACCTATCTGTGTTCTGCCACTGTTTTCAGCAGCCAAAATTTGATTTTTGAATGAAAGGGTTGCGTTATTTTGTAAGGAGCAGAGAAAAATAGATGTTTGAACACACTTGACTAATATTTACCCTTCCCAGAAAGATATTTTACCCTCACTTGTTCGGTAGACGAAATATTTTGGCTCCCAAATGTTAAACAGACATCACATCTCTTATTAATAGACCCCCACCCACCCAGTTGCAGGCTGCATTAAAAACTGGAAGGGTGTGTGTTAAAAATCAATATTCATCCTGGTTTTATCTGGTCAAATTTAAGTAATTAAGGGATAAGTACTTAAGGTATAGGATTAAAATGCAATTCATAGAGATAATTTCCTTAGCTGCCTGAAAGTTTAAGAAACTTTGAAAAAAATAACATTCAAATTTTTGAATTCCCAAATCTGGACATGGAAACCGGATCCTCCTTTTAAGGCCATTTGGAGTGATCTCTAAAAGCCCTTAATTGGATAAATGGCCTAGCTATTAATATAAGGAACACTTCTTTTCTCTTGCAAACTAATGTATTTGAAAATGCAATTTGCAATCAAATCAAACATATATATATGTTTTTTTAAGCTTTCGTGGGTACCCACATGTGTGCTGCCCAGCCTCCCCCGGGCACTATCCCACGTCACTGTAGCTCCGTTAAAGTTGTAGCAACGTTTCAGCAGAATCTCATCTGCCATCCTCAGGCTTCTGTATAGAGTTAGTTTGAATTTGAAACCAGGAACTAACTCTATACAGAAGCCTGAGGATGGCAGATGAGATTCTGCTGAGCGGGTACTTACATGTGTGCTGTTTAGCTTCCTTCGGGTATTATCCCACGTCATTGTAGCTCCGTATGTATATATATATATATACATACATACACACACACACACACACACACATATATATATAAATAAAACATATACTGTACACTGTATATTATATATACAATGTATATTATATATACACTGTATATTATATATATATATATAACTCCATGAATTATTTTATTTTTTAAAATCTCTTAACCAAATTGATCACAGGTCGTCTTATGTGTACAGGGAGTCCTGGATTTATGACCACAATGGAGCCCCCAAATTTCCATCGTTTAACTGAGATGGTTGTTAAGTGAGTTTCCCTCCCCCTTTTATGACATTTTTGCCACCGTTGTTAAGTGAATTGCTGCAATTGTTAAATCAATTGTGAAGTGAATCTGGTTGCCAAAGGGGATTGCATGACCCAGGACATGCAACCGTCATAAATACGAGTCAGTGGCCTGGCCTCTGAATTTTGATCGCATGATCACGAAGACATTGCAGTGGTCATTAAGAGTGAAAAAGTGGTCATAAGTCACTTTTTTTCAGCACCGTCGTAACTTCGAACAGTTACGAAACAAAATATTATAAATAGGGGACTGACTGTATCACACCATGTTGTGTAAGTTGCCTACATTTTTACTTCTGCCATCAGGCCATATTCTAAATCAAACGGAGGGATCTCAATTTTTTTAATTCCGCATTCAAGGATTGCAAAGAGATCCTTGCCGGCTATTCAAAACGATATTTGATTATTATTATTTTTTCTTGTTTTTCACCCCTTTTTCTGCTTTTTAGCTAATTTGGTTCCACTTTTCTATCCTTTTTTTTGCAATTCTTTCTCGTGAGGGATGGATTGAATGCACTTAGGACAGCGCCTGATGGATTTTGAGATAGCGGAATTCAGGTGCAAACTTTTTAAAGCATTTTTCCCCTTTTTGGGTGGTTTGATTAAAATCAGCCAGTTGGTGAGATAATTTGGAATTTGGGACCCTTTCCATCCAAACAGCCCCCTTCCACCCCTCTTGGTGAAAAAGGTTGCAAGTTTCCCCATCCTTTAAAAAAAAAAAAAACAGATAAGAGTCGCACAAAATTCTGGGAGTTGAAGTCCACCCATCTTCCCAGGTGCTACATTTTGGGGGGGAGAGGGGAAATCTTAGAGGATGATGAGCCTTGCAGGAAATCCTCGACTTGCAACCACAATCGAGGCCAACATTTCTGTTGCCAAGCAAGACAGCTATTCTGACAGTTTTTCCTCATTTTTACAACCTTCCTTGCCCCCTTTGTTAAATGAATCACTTAAATTGTTAACTTAGTCTCTGCGACTGTCATAAATATGAGACAGTTGCCAAGCTTATGAATTTTGACTAGCGGGATTCTGTAACGGTTGCTAAGTGTGGAAAAGTGGCCCTAAGCCAATTTTTTTCCATGCCCGTTGTAACTTGGAACCGTCGCTCCACCAACTCTCGTAAACTGACGCTTGCAATCTTCGCCACCAACCGAGACACGTGTGCACAGCAGGCGGGATCGCAATGTGGCGTGCGCGTGATCCTAAGGCAAACCCCTTCTCCTTCGCGGATCCCATGCAGATCCCCCAATCGGGCAGCATCATGCTGTCGATGACATACAGCGGGAGCCTGCGGAGCGTGGCCAGCCGGTCCCACTCTGAGTGGGGCCTCCACCAGTTGCACCAAAACGACACCGTTGAGCTGCAAAAACTTAGGGAAGTCCGGGTGGCAGCCCAGACCCGGATCAGGGAGGAGTTCCTCCGGATGCATGGCCTGTCTCTGGATGAGTGCACGGCACAGACGACCGGCATGAAGTATCGGTAAGCAAAACGGCGTTTTCACGCGCGGGTCGGTTTGGGTTTGCTGGCCTTATCTCTATAAAAGCTCACCACTCACGCATCATCACAAAACCTCCAGAACCACAATGCCTATAAACTTGAAATTTGGCCTGAATGTTCCTCTTGGCTTCTAGGGACTCACTAAGAAAGGATTTTGGGAAATGACCCTCAGAGCATTGAGAGTATTTCCTATATTATTATTATTATTAACACGCTCTGATGCTAAGGAGTTCCACTCCTCCTCCCCACCTGAAAAGAAATCTCTTCCAAATGCAAAACACAAACAGAGGAGTTTCAGTTTCTGTTTCTGTTTTACTTTCACAGCAGCACCAAGCAGCTTTAGTCCAGAACAGTTGAGCTAAGCCCCGCCCAGGCTCCTTGCTGTCTCTTCCTTGCTCACACAGCAAATACTGTTTCAGTTTCCAAACAGCCCTCCACTCTCCCACACACTGACAGGATGCTAGCCAGATGAATACCAATGGATGCTGGGAGGCAAAGGCAGAATTTTTCCCCCTTTATTTTCCTTTCCCAAAACTAAGCCCCACCACATAGTTTCATAGCGAAGCACGGATATCGAGCTGGTTTGGATATAAAACTTCCTCACGCATCCTTTTCTCTTCTGGATCTATCCTCCATTTTTTGCAGCCGAGCAGTAGGCAGGAATATCGCTCTGCATAATTTTATTTTTATTCAGATCGTGTCATGAAAAGACAGGCTTTTGATACTGTTTTCGAAGGAGAGAATTTGAGGGACATTCTCAAGTCATTTTATTCTTGCACCTGGGGGGGTTGTGAGACGGCTGGGAATAGAAACCTCTGGTTAGCCAGCAGTGGTGCCAGGCATCGGAAAGAAAGGGGACTAAACTGCAGAAAGAGAGAGGGAAGGAAGGAGAAAAGAAAAAAGAAAGAAAGAAAGAAAGTTTAAAAAGATTAAAATGGAATTCTTTTGCATCCCAGAAGTCGCATCATAAGAGAGAGTCCTGTTTTACATCAGTGGAAAAACGGGGGGGGGAGGATTTCAAGCATGAGTTGGGAAAATTGCAAATAGTGACAGACTTTCTCAAGAGTTTGTACCAACCTCTACGATGGATGGATGGAGAGATAGAGATAATAGAAAAGGGAGGGAGGGAGGGAGAGAGAATAGAAGATGGATGGATTGGGAGAGATAATATAAAGGAGATGGATGGATAGATGAGCGAGAGGGAGACAGAGAGAGAGAGAGAGAGAATAGAAAATGGATGAAGAGATGAAAGAGAGAGAGGGAGGGGGGGGGATCCATAGGAGATGGATGGATGAGAGCGAGAGGGAAAGGTTTATTTCTGAATGGTGCTTGTGTAGCTCCTTCGCTGGCCACCAGGCGGCACTGTCTGCACCCAGAAAATATGTGCTGGTTTCTTCACATTTTCCAGCGTCTTCGACTTTCCAGCCAGAATTTCTGCTTGGTCCTTGAGCAGGTCACGGTTGATGTTGCAACCTTTTTGTGATGATGGTGGTTCTTCTAACAGAACGTCCCAAAAACGATGTGCCTTTTTTCCAAAAAATAAATTGTTTTCTCAGGGAATTTATACCCCAAAAATTTAAATTTGCACCCACGTGGGAAAAGAGTTTTTACCCAGGTTGCCCCATGAGGGTTGGGTGCGTCGTGTTTAGCCACGAGCGCATTTTCCCTTTTTTTTCCTATAATCCTTTTCTTTTTTAAAGTCTGACAGGGGGGGGGGGGGGGGGGGGGGGACAACAGAGTGGATTATGGCTAAAAGGCTATTTATTCAACTCCAAACCCCTCTCATCCTATCTGTGGGCTTTTCTGCACTTTAGAATTCCCAGAATTTGCATGCTCTGTTCTATATTTTATATTCTATTCTACATTCTATTTTGGATTGCCCTCGAAAGTGGTGGGAGCTTCATCTCTGGAGGCTTTCAAGAAGAGACTGGACTCCCATCTGTCAAAAATGGTGTAAGGTCTCCCACTTGGGTGGGGGTTGCACTAGATGACCTACAAGGTCCCTTCCAGTTCTGATTATCTGTTATTTATATTCTGCTTTATACCCTGTTCTGTATCATATATCCTGTTCTATATCCCACATTCTATTTTACATTCCATTTTCTACTCTTAATTCTACTATATCCTTTTCTATATTCTCTTTTTTATTGTATTTCCATCCAAGGAACTTGGTTTCTCCGTCCCTACCGCTCCAGTTTCCCTTTTCCCAAACTCCCAGTCACCACCAAGGCCATCAAACTGTCTATTTCTCCTTGGGGGGGTGAAGAAAGGGGGAAAAAAGGGAATTCCAAAGCTTAAGGTGCCATTTTCAGACATTGCGTCCAGATGGCCCAGCAGGGGATATCTCGAAGCTCTCTCTCTCTCTCTCTCTCTCTCTCTCTCACACACACACACACACACACACACACACACACACACCCCAACCCTATTTGCAAAAGGCATCCGGGAGCCAGAATCCCCCGCCGGGCGCCTGCTTTGACTCGGGAGGGCAGAGTTGGGCAGTGCGCCATAAATATTACATTTCCTTCCCCGGCCTGCCATGAATATTGCAGATGCCTCTGTTTATAACTCCGGGTGCATGGCAGGACATTTAGGAAAGCGTTGGATTACAGGCTTTCTAATAAGGGCTGATCTATTATTCATCTCTTGCAAATAAAAAAAAATAAAGAAATAAAAACCAGAAAAGGCCTTATAGCCGGGAGCGAAGGAAGCCTCCGCCAGGCGTTGAGAAATTCAACATAAAATGGGCAAAAAGAGGAGAGGAAGGAGAGGTTCCATTTCCTGGGTTTAGAGACAATTGTTTTGGGGAAGAAGGGAGAGTCCCATGCAATCTGCCTGTTGCAAATTATCAGAAGAAAAATAACAAGAGTTGCAAGGGACCTCGGAGGTCTTCTAGTCCAGCCCCGTGTTCAATGCAAGAGATTTTATATGATTGCCCGGTCTTTTCTTGAAAAGCTCCCATGATGGAGCACCCAGAGCTTCTGGAGGGAATCTGATCTCTCCCTCTTTCTCCTTCCCTCCGTTAATCATCCATCTATCCACCCATTCCTCCCTCTGTCATGTCTGTCTGTCCGTCCGTCTGTCCTATCTACCCACCTACCTACCTATCTATCCATCCCTATCTCAGAATAACAAAGTTGGAAGGGACCTCAGAGGTCATCTAGTCCAGCCTCCTACTCAAGCATGGACTCTCAACCATTTCAGACAAGGGACTCTCCGGTCTATTCTTGAAAACCTCCAGGGATGGAGCATTCACAATTTCTGGAGGAAAGAAAAAGGAGAAAGAAATGAAGAGGAAGAAGAGAAGGAGAAAAAGGAGGAGGAGGAGATGAAGAGGAAAGGAAGAGGAGGAGGAAGAAAGAAGAAAAGGAGAAAGGAGGAAGAAGAGGAAAGGGAAGAAGAGAAGGAGAAAGAGGAGGGGACAAAGAAAGGAAGACAAGAGGAAGGGGAAGAAGAGAAGGAAGAAGGGAAGAGGAGAGGAGAAACAAATGGAGGAAAGAAGAAGGGAGAAGAAGAGGAGGAGAAAACACCGGAGGGGGAGGGTTGGACGACAGAGGCTGCTACCCGCTCTTCACCTGCAGCTTTGCTTCCTCCGTGGGGAGGAGCAGCGGGACGAGGAAACAGCCCAGGTGGGAGTGAACAGACAGCTTGTGTGTGTGTGTGTGTGTGCGCGCACTTGTGTGTGCACATGAGGCTTGCCGTCTCTCGGCGCCACTGAGAAAAAGAAGGAGCAGCCGTGCGTGGCAGGCAAGCAAGAGGCTCCTCACTCGGACAAGCCTCCCTTCGCCAGCTGCCTCTCAAGTGGGACAGGTCCAGCAAGCCAGGATTCGCACCAGCGTCCTGAAACCGGGGCATCCAACAAACCCAGACCCCCCCTTTCTCTGTCCTCCCCCCTTTAAAGGACTCAGGGTGATGGCTCTGGGGGGCTCCCTCCCTTGACCGGACAGCCGTCCCCGCTGCTCGTCCCTCCCTCCGCAAAGGAAATTCTCCACCGTTCCACCTCCAAAAGGGAGCCGGCTGGGTGGCCGGCATGCAAGTCTCTTTCGCCTGCTCGGAGCACAACGTCAAGAGCCGGACCCCTGAGGAGCGGCTCGGCCGGCAAAATGCAGGGAGCCCTGGGGTCCGGGGCCGCTTTCGGGCCATGGCTGTGGTGGCCCAAAGCCTCGGCCAGCTGTCCACGCAGAGCGTCTCCCCCACCAGCCACACGGCCACGAAACAGCCGGGCATGAAGTACAGGTAGGAGGTGCTTCTCCCCATGACTCTGGTCCTCGCCTTACGTCTGTTTTAAGTGAGCTTTGCCCCATTTTGCGACCTTCCTTAACCATCGTCGTTAAGTCAATCACTGCCATTAAGTTAGTAACATCGTCGTTAAGTGAATCTGGCTTCCTCATTGACTTTACTTGTTTGCAAAAGAAGATTGTACAACCCCTGGACACGGTGGCCATCATAACTATGAGTCGGTTGTCTGGGGTCTGAATTTCGATCACATGACCACAGTCATAAAGTGTGAAAACCGGCCGTAAGTCACTTTTTTCCCCATGCCCTTGTAACGTTGAACGGTCCCTAAACGAACTTGGGTCAGGGACGAGTTGCAAATGCCAAATGCCCGGATTTTGTTCCCACAGGTGGTGGGGGGGATGCCATGATGGTCGCAATTGCAAGGAACGGTCGTAAGGGCGAGGAGTGGTGATAAACTAGTGCTGCTGTGACTTGGAATGGTCCTTCAGTGAAGAGTGAATCAACCTGAATTGTGGTTTTCTCCAGGTTTCATAACGTCGGTTTCAAGCAGCAGCCGAGTTTGCTCTCCTTGCCAAGTGCATGCGGGGTTTGTGTGTGTTTGTGTGTTTTTTTTGTGCAGGTGGGAGTTGCAAAGGTATCTGCTGCTCGCAAACCAGCATCAGAGCCCAGCTAACAAACCTCCTTTTTCACATGTTGTGTGTGTGTGTGTGTGTGTGTGTGTGTGGTTTTTTTTTTCCAGAAACCTCGGGAAGTCTGGATTGCGGGTTTCCTGCCTCGGTTTAGGTGAGTGAACATTCCCACTATCCGGCTTTGGGTGCAAGGAAGTTTTTGCGGGTCTGTGAAGAACGCAGTTTGGGCACAAAATTTGAATTCTCCCCTACTCCTTTAAATACACACGCACACACACACACACACCACATTAAATCACACTAGGTCTCCGCATCCGTTATCAATGCTGTTTATTTAACCCAGGCTAAATGGCTGTAGGGGGTTGGACTAGATAACCTCCTGGGTACCTTCCACTCTGATTCTACATCTAAATGCAGATTCCAGCCCAGGATTACATGGTCACTGAGATTCCTTCCAGGCATCATAAATTTTATGATTCTAGCTATGAATTTAAGATTTCCCCCCCCCCCCAACGAGGGGATGCAGGGCTGGATTAGATGACCTCCAGGGTCCCGTGCAGATTTTTTAGTCTGCAGTACGATGACTTGTAATATTTCGACTTACCGATGCATTCTCTGATCACAAGGCAGGGGACTAGACTTTCTTGTCACATAACAATTGGACGAAAACTTATTTTGTAGCTCCAATAATAAATTCATTTATTAATAAAATATATTTACAATATATAAATAAATAAATATATTTACAATAGATAATGTGTATTCAATATATTAAATCTTTACAAATAAAAATAAACTGGACGCTCACAAAATCTTGTTTTAATAGCTCCCAAAATTTATAAATGAAATATATTTACGATAGGATATACACATACAATATATTAAATATGTATAAATAAAAATAAATTGGATGCTCACATGAACCTCTTTTACAGCTCCTTAAATGTATTTCTCAATAAAGTAAGTTTACAATGCACAATATAGTGCATATATATAAAAGTAAGTTTTATTTATAGATATTATATATCACAAAAACTTCTTTTATAGCTCCTAAAATAAGTAAATAAAAAAATAAACTATCATCCATTCCCATATCCCCCAAAATGTTTCTCTCCCTGTTATAACTTTGAACTTTCACTAAATTCTGCTTATCCCCTTTAATCCAATTCCTCCTTTCTGGGATATTAAAATAAGTAAATGATGTAGTTATTAAATAAAACAAGATTATTTTTTAATTATTTCTGTCTGCTGCAGGAACCTGGGTGACCTTTGGAGGACAGATAACAGATGAGGTAAAGATATTTTTTTGGTTTCAATTTTAGAATTTTTTTGCAAGCATAAAAAGCTAAAGCTGGACCAGAAAATATTTTTTTAACCTCTTCTGACACCCTTCCATCTACTCCTGCCAAATATCAAAACTGTCAGTTTTGCAGAGGGTTGTAAAATTGGAGTGTGACACAAATTAGTGTGTGGGACAGTTAAATGGATTTAATAAACATGTAAGTACAGGATGGTTTCACATTTAAAAAAGAGAAAAACCTTGCAAATCCCGCCTTGCAGAGCAGGCCAGGTACAAACAAAAGAAACACCTGGTTCGACAACATCCAGAGCCAGGAAAATGTTTATTTAATCTTTATAATTTATTTTTCATAATATCTTATTTTTTTTAATCTATTTTATATTTTGCAATGTGTTTTATTCTATTTTTATACTTTGTTTTTTAGTATTTTTTATATGTTTTCTAATTGATTTCATTTTTATCGTTTATTTGTGTAGCTTATTTTTGCATGTTCTTTACAGTTTATTTCATGCATTATAGTTTGTTTTATTCTATTTTCGTAGTTTAGCCTTTTAATATTTTTGTATGTTTTCTAGTTTATTTTATTTTATATGGCTTATCTTATTTTTTTGACATATAATCTTTATAGCTTATTTTATTTTTGCATATTTTGGTAGGTTATTTGATATTCTATAACTTGTTTTATTCTATTTTTATAGTTTAGTTTTTTAGCATTTCATTTTTGTATTGTTTTCTAGTTTATATCATGGTTTATTTTTTTACAGATAATCTTTATAGCTTATTTTTGCATATTTTATAGGTTATTTGATATTCTATAATTTGTTTTATTTTTATAGTTTGTTAATACTTTTCATTTTTGTGTATTTTGTAGTTTATATTTTATGGTTTATTTCTTATAGCTTATTTTTATAGCTTTTATTTGGGGGTATTTTTTTACTATTTATATTTTATATTTTTACAACTTGTTTTTTACATATTTTATTTTGTTTTTTAATAGTTTTGGATTGTTTAAATTTAATGGGGGGGATCTGGCCCCTTCAAAACTCACATCTCAAGTGATGGAACCAGCAATCGTGGTTTGCTCAACTTGGCTCCCGGGATCTCATCAGTGTCTCTCTTGCAGGTGGCCGAGCAGCTGATGACCCTCGCTTATGACAACGGCATCAACCTTTTCGACACTGCCGAGGTCTATGCCGCAGGGAAGTAAGTCTGGCACGGTCCCTGGCTTGTGCTTCTCACAACAACAGGAGGCCAAGGAACGGGGGAGGTCAGGCTAGATGGCCTTCAAACATCCCTGCAATTCAGGCACTCGATAGCAGCCAAGGCAAATTTAAGGACCAACAGTGGAAAAAAATGTTGTTTAATCCTGATTCAGTGGAATTGAGGCACTTCTGCCCAAACTTCATCTGGGCTTCAAAGCCAAGTGGAGTCAGACCGGTTTGTCTTGGAGTGGAGGCCACTAGGAGATCTCAGATAGCATAGCAGGAGAAAGCTTTCCCGAAGAAGAGGACAGCACTAGGACTGTGAATCTTCATCCCTTACCTCCCTCCCATTGCCTCAAAATTAATGGAATTTGAGGGGGGGGAAGAGCCCTTTTTTCTAACATACACGAGGATAGCTGAAAGTAATATAATTAAGGCAGGGGCTGCTCCTCCTTTGTCTTAAAATGTACGCGATTAAAATTCTTAGAAGAACATAAAAACACAAATTATAAAAGAGAGAGAGGAAGGAACAAATAAATACAGTGGGAAAGGGGCCAGAAGAGAAGCGTTGGACACACAGGTCATTCTCCACTCACAATTACAACATTGCTAAACGAATGGTTGTAAGTTGAGACTTACCTGTTACGTCTGGCCCTTCTCTTTCCCACTGACCTCCCGTGCAGGGGGGGTTGTGAGAAGCACAATCTCGGTCGTGTGGACTCTGGGTGGCTTATAAAGCTTATTTTTTAAAAAAACGAACAACACAAACGTATTTTGTGGCTCTTTTTCACCCATTGAGTTTTTTTCCAATTGCGGGGAGAATCTGTTCGCTCAGATGAGATGACACATCTCTGCAGAAGTCGGCGTTCTCTTCCTAAATTAAGAAGAGGAGGCTCCTTTGGGGCGGCTTCCGATGCCAAAATTATGGATCTTAAATCCATTGCCGACTCATAAAATATTTCTATGAGTCTTTTTAGAGTTGCCAACAAAAAGGGAGGGGGGAGCAGTGCAGCAGCTTGGAAATCGAAAGTGCATTCCATAAATGTTTTGCAAAGATAGTAACTAGGTGACTGGAGCTTCTGCCAGGCTAAAATTCTAACTGGAGAGATGATGATTGATGACTCTGGTCTATGGAGGTGTCCCATTGGAGAATATGATTTATGGCACACCCAGGAGTTGGGGGGAAAACCAGGATCAAGGGGGACAATGAATTACGTGCCTCAGAGTCGGCTACACCCAGGCAGTGCCGGCATGTTTACTCCCAATAAATCCTTTGGAAGTTTGGCTCGAGACTCAGGATTTAATTGGGGGGGTCACTGCCGGAATCCTGACATCCATAATATTTTAATTCTCTTTTTCTTTTCTTTTTTTTTTTAAAAAGAGTGTGAGCCAAAAAATATGAGCTGCTTTTCGGAGAGCTTCCCCGCAGTGCCTTTTCTGAGTTCCTGTTCATGTCGTGTGTCTTTTTTCCTCTAATTCCACAGAGCTGAAGTCGTCCTGGGGAACATTATTAAAAAGAAAGGATGGAGGTAACCGCTTTTCCTGCAACCAAATTCCACTTTTATCCCCCACCCCCTCCCAAAATGTTTTGGGTTGTTTTTCA
The DNA here is from genome assembly GCA_015471245.1 of Laticauda colubrina. Classification (NCBI taxonomy): domain Eukaryota; kingdom Metazoa; phylum Chordata; class Lepidosauria; order Squamata; family Elapidae; genus Laticauda; species Laticauda colubrina. The sequence goes on from BLBF01000057.1 coordinate 775,126, forward strand.
CTGCCTCATGTGGACTAGAACCTTGATAAAGGGAGACAAAACCAAGACAACAGTACTTGCTTAGAATTTTAGCTGAACGTTTCTCAATGGGCAGACTTTGATTCCCAGAATTCCCCAGCCAAGCAGGCATTCTGGGAGTTGAAGTCTGAACTGAACTTGGTTGAGGCGGCGGGAAACAGCCCTGCAGGGTTGGCTGGTCTCCAGTCAAAGCGAAATTAGAGCACTGAGTGGCGTTTAATCCATGTTCCTCTCTTGTTTTTTCTTCCTTCCAGACGGTCCAGTTTAGTGATCACAACGAAAATCTTTTGGGGAGGGAAGTACGTATATATTTTTATTTATGATTTTATTTCATGGATTGAAATGTATTTTTGCTGTCGCTCACTCCACTCAGCCCCATCATACAAGGAGGGAGAAAATAATCTTGAAATATTTTCAGAAATTGTGTCTGATCTCAGATGCCGTTTTTGCAACTACGGGAAGAGAAGTAAGCCTCTGAGCATAAGAAGAGTGCCCCGTCCTCCTGGCCCAGCCAGTTTCTCTCTCTCTTTCCAAAATGAAAATAAATTTGATAGTATGCAGGCAGTCCTTGAGTTATGACCGTAATAAAGGCCGTCCAGGATGGTCATAAGTCACAGCGGTTGCAAAACAGGTGAACATCCTGATTTTATGATGTTCTTGCAGTGGTCATAAAGCGAACGGAATAGTTATAAGATCAAACCTATTGTTCACTATGAGTAGTTTTTTTTGCCTGAAAAGGGAAGGGCCGTGAGTTTTTTCATTTTATGGCGTGTCTGTCACAAAATGCGTCACTGCAAACCATTGTAAGTTGTGGTTGTGTTGCCCAGCACCCCAAGGGCAAATCATGTTGCAACGGGTGGGGCATGTTGTCAGAACTTCAGGTCCAGGTCGTAACTCGTACCTTTTTCAGGCAGGTGGTAACTTCAAGCTGTTGCTAAGCAGATGATCGTAACTTGAGGACTTCCTGTTTAATGACTTCATCCTTCTCTTGGTTTCTTTTTTTCCCCCCTAGAGCCGAGACAGAACGAGGCCTTTCCAGAAAGCATATTATAGAAGGTAAAGAATTGTTGCTTCCTTCGATTCTTCGTCCCCAAAATATAATTCCTGATCCAGAGTTGTGTCCAAATGAGGGCCATGCGATCCCAGCAATGGTCATTAAGTGTGAAAAATGGCTATTCCCCCTTCAAAAGCCAACTGGTCTAATTTTGGGGTCTCGTTTTTGTCCCCTACACACAATTCTCCCTGCAGGTAGTCCTTGACTTACGATGACAATTGCGCCTATAATGTCTGCTGCTAAGTGAGACAGTTGTCCCATCTTACAACTTTTCCCAGCACTGTTGTTAAGTGAATCCCTGCAGTTAAGTTAGGTCGTTAAGTGAATCCAGTTTCCACCATCAACTTTGCTCCTCAGAAGGTCGCGAAAGGGGATGGCGTGACCCGGGAAGGCTGAGACCCATCATAAATACGAGCCGGTGGCCAAGTGTCACTGAATTTGAATTCCCGGCATGCTGCAGCGGTCGTAAGTGTGAAAAATGGTTCAAAGTCGGGTTTTTTTCTGAGGCGGTCATCCCTTCGACCCGAATGGTTGTAAGTCTTAACTGCAGCGATTCACTGAACAACCACTGCAAAGAATGGTTGTAAAATGAGGCTGAATGTGATTCAAAACTGTCTTGCTTAGCAACATAAATTTTTGGGCTCAGTTGTGGTCGTAAGTCAAGGACTACCTGAATTTCCTGATCAGACAAGGAACAGTGAGAAAAGAAGTCCTGTTCATCTATTTTATTTATTTTATTTTATTTGTAATAATTACATTGCATTTGGATCTTATTGCAATGGAGAGTAAGGCTTTTCTCCCCCTCTCCAGGTTTAAAGGGGTCCCTAGAGCGGCTACAACTGAATTACGTGGACGTGGTGTTTGCCAATCGGCCGGATCCGAACACACCTATGGAAGGTAAGCTCTAATTTGTTATTTTGCTCAAATTTCTACAGAACAGAAGCATCTTAATGATCCCAGTTAAACTTGGCAAGGTCCTTAAAAAGTTGTTATACCTACAGCCATCCGGTACTTGCCTTTAAAAGGTTCATTGGCTTATTTCTCGGCCCTACGGGTACTCCTCGACTTACGACAGTTCATTTAGCACCCGTTTGAACTGGGCACCGATGAAAGGATTTACAACTGGTCCTTGCACTTAGCAGCAACCCCTCACAGCATCCCACGATCCCATGATTGTGATCAGGTCACATATTTCTCTCTCTCTGGGCACAATGGTAATATATCTACTGAACAAAACTCCACACTGGTGACAGGAAGGCTATCCGGGCAGTAAACATTCAGCTCCGTTCAGTTGCCCAGACTCCATTCTGCAAGGGATTATTAGGGATCATTAAAGGATGATGATTGTATTTATTTGCTGCCTTCTCAACACACAACAATTCGTGTGATGTCTTGCATAGGAGAAGGACGTAAAATCAGGTGTCATCTCACGATGCCTCACTTAACGGTGGTTTGTAAGTCGAGGATTCACAGTATCAACTCTATCCATCAATCCTTTGTCCGAGCTACTGTTTGCGCAAATCTGAAGGAGACTCACTCAGAAACACAACAGGCAGCCTCGTCCAAGGGCAGATGTGTCCCCTGTAGCTCCGAACTGACATGGGGACAAGGCTTACCATCCCACCCCAAAAATTGGTGCGAAGAGAGGCAGGTCATGGTGACTCGTCTTACTTAAGGGAGGACGGGATCCCGTAACAGATTAAATGCCATTTGGGAGATTCTGATTGGAAAGTTGTCGATCCAGAACGACGATTCATGCAGAATTGTCACGGATCACTTCCTGCCTTAAGCACTGGGTGTTTTTTTTATGGGTGTCTGTGTTAGCCAGATTCCTCTTAAGCCTAAATCTTTTCCTTTATTCTCACCTGTATTTTATGTCAACTAAAAAAATATTTCTCTGGTCTTTTTAGTGGCCAGCAGAAAGGGAATGGGAAGAAAGCAGTGCATCCCTTAAATGCTTCAGATAATTGCAGGGCAGCCGAAGCTGTTGGCACGCAAGATTATTACTGGAGAGTGTGATTGATGGTTCTTGGCTGTGGATGTGTCCCATTGGAGAATATACACCCAGGGGGTGGGGGGGAAGACCTGGTCAAGGAGGGAATGAATGATATGTCTCAGAGTTGGCTGCACCCAGAAAACGCCGACATGGTCACTCCTAATAAATCTTTAAAACTCTGAGAGATGTGGCTAGAGACTTATGATTTGAATGGGGGTGGATTTGTCAGAGCCTTGACATTTTATCCTTGTTGGAAGTGAAGAAATGGCAACTGTGGGCCTCCCGGATGCCACAACCGTCATAAAATACAAATCGTGATCTCGGGGGACTCTGTGAAAGTCCTAAGTGCGAAGACCAGTTTAAGTCCCTTTTTATAGCACCACCTTAATTTGGAACAGTCACGAAACGAAGCGTGTCTCGATAAATGAGACCGGCGGGCACGTATGTTTAACAAACGGGTTGTGAGTCAAGGGCTCCCTCGAATGGCCGGCTCTACCCAAGGTCCGATAGCCAAGCCAGCAGGTTACAAAAAACAGCCGAACTTTGGATTAACTCAAGTTAGGAATTCTGCTGGTTGAAGGAATTGTGTGAATCCGTCCCTTGGAGTCTCGCGAGCAGAACAGTCCGACGTTGCGAAGGTATTGGAGGATTCTCGGCAAAAGAAATCAGGAGTCGCTGGACGCTTTTAGGCAGACTCGTTCCAGCTCTTCCATCCGTCTCTTCCCGAGGAACAGGGCCCGAATTAGGGGAGGGGGCTGCTTCTCTCCCACTCCCTGGATGGAAAGCAGGGTTTACCGCTCTAAACTCTTGCCTCTCTCAAATCTGTTTTCTATCACCAGGGACCCCATTTAGTTCCAAGTCGCGAACGTTCGTCATAGAAGGTACCCCTCCTTGATTAACTGCATCCCCAACAGCATTTTATGGGACAGAAATCCCTAGCTTCCCCTTCCTTCCTTCCTTCTTTCCTTCCTTCCTTCCTTCCTTCCTTGTCTTCTTTTCTTTTTCATTCTTCCCCCTTTTTCGCTTTGGAGGCTTTTCATTCTGATTGGCAGAAGCTCCCTTTCCTCGGAGGACGACGCAAAGAATGAAAAAGGAATATCAAATCATAATAACAACAACAACAACAACCTTTCTGTCCCCTTAGTTATATAACATCTTGCAAGTAACTTTAAAAGCACCAAATGCTTGCCTTAAAACCTTCCTTCCTTTCCTTCTCTCTTCCTAATGGTCCAATGTCATCACCTTCAACACCACAATGAAGCAAGCTTTCGTGGCTTAATGTGTGCTTTGTGGCGTGGCTCCTGCAAGCTCTCCCACCTGATTAGAGCCTAGCCAGTTTCTCAAGAAAGTGGGTAACAAGCAGGATTATTTGCCCTTTGCCATAAATCTGTGCGACTTCCTGTAGATTCTGCACTGGGTAGGATGTCAACTCGTAAAGCATTCCTATGCCTGCTTCGAGTTGCCATAAGCAGGAGTGGGGTGAGGGGAAACCTGAAGGACCCTATGGTGTCAGGGTTCCAGCGATTGCACAAATTAAATCATGAGCCTTGAGCCGAGCTTCCAAAAAATCTAAAAAAATTATTAGGAGCAACATGTTGGCACTGACCCATCTTTAATGAGGGCAGTCGCCGGAACCCTTGAGGTAGGAGTTGGATTTGACGTCCTCGATTCCAACTTCTACATTCTTGTGATTTGATGTGAGCCATTCCTGGCCACCCAACCTTGGAGAACCTATTCCTCAATTAGATACCAACTGGAGAACATCCACCATTTCCACATTCTGTGTCAGGATCCCGCCAATCTAAGAGCAATACCAGGCGGGACGTGCCCACCATGTTTCTCTTAAGAGGTTGATGGCTACTACTTAGAATAGTATGGAGCCTCTTGTCGCTAGTTGTGCACTAGATCCCTTCAGAAGATCAACCATCAAAGCCCTTCATCTGTGTCCCCATTTTGTGTTGTTCTTATCCTCCCACGTGTCCATCTCAACAAAACGATCCGTTTCGTAGCCATGCCAACTCGATTTTCTCGTGGGAACGTTCTCCCATTTTCTTCCGATTTTTCCCGAGGTCTTGATTTGCTTGCAAGATGTTACCCAATCTCCTGCCCTCTCCTTTCCTTTCTCCTGTTTGGTGTTGTGGCCTTAATTTCGGTTGGGCGGCCTTGCTTATTTTGCTGCTTTTCGGATTAACTCTTTTCTTTTCTCTTCCTGTCTCGTTGCTTTTTTATTTTTTGCAGAAACCGTACGAGCCATGACTCACGTCATCAACCAAGGAATGGCGATGTACTGGGGCACTTCGCGGTGGAGTTCCATGGAGATTATGGTACTGTACCTCCCAGAACCACGCACTCATTGTTAAATGCTTGCGAATGCAGTCGATGTACGAAAAAAGTCATTTTAGAGGTTGGAAGTAGCAATCATGGAGTCCTAGACAAAATCAGAATTCTCTTCTCTTCCTCAGTGATTTTCCTTCACCCACTTTCCACCTTAGAATAGAATAACACACCACCTGAAAGGGTCTTCCAGGTTGAGCAAAGCGTTGGAGTTGGAGACCAAGCGAATCAGCTCCCTGTGGGCCAGGATTGCAGAGAAAATCCAAAGGGATTTAAGAGAGTAACAGAGTTGGAAGGAACCTTGTAGGTCATCTAGTCCAACCCTACACCATTTCTGACAGATGGCAGCCCAGTCTCTTCTCGAAAGCTGCCAGCGATGAAGCTCCCACACCTTCCAAAGGCATTTGGGGGGGGGGGAAATCGCCCCAAATTCACACCCGTTTCTCTTCCGATAGGCATTTTTTTTTCACTCGCTTTATCTCGCGTCCAACATATGGACATTTTGTGCAAGGCCCCTGTTTAAAGTCCAGAGAGTCACAGCTAGTCCTCAACAGCAGTTCTTTCGTGACTGTTCAAAGTTACAACTGAAAAAAGTGACTTTGGGCTGTGACTTTAACGACCATGGACCCTGTGGTCACATGATCAAAATTGATCTCTTCTTGCAGGAAGCCTATTCTGTGGCCCGGCAGTTCAACCTGATCCCTCCGATTTGTGAACAAGCCGAATATCACATGTTCCAACGGGAGAAGGTCGAAGTTCAACTTCCAGAGCTTTTCCACAAGATCGGTGAGTCTTTCGCCTCGCCCGTCTGTCGCAGGGTGCTGTCCCACCACCAAATAACCCTATCCCACAGCAAAAAAAAACAGCTGGAAGGGCCCTTGGAGGTCTTCTAGTCCAGCCCCCTGCTCAAGCAGGAAAATCCCATTCTTTCAGCTTCCCTTTATTTGGGTTGTAGGAATCCAGCCAATACAATTTAGTCAAACTATGGCTTAGCTGCCTCTGGTGCTCAAGAATGCTTAAAAATTAGTCCTGTTTTTTAAAAAATAGTTTAAAATAGAAAAAAAAACCCTCTAGAAATCTCTTTCTAAAACAATACAGGTAGTCTTCAAATTATAACAATTCATTTAGTGACATTTGAAGCTACAATAGCACTGAAAAAGAATTCTTTATTGGCTACACGAGATTGCACACACAAGGAATTTGTCTTTGGTGCATAAGCTCTCCGTGTACATAAAAGATACATAAGTGATAAATCATGATCCTCATAAAAATACATTTATCATAAACTATAAAATACAAAAAGGTGACTTAGGATTCTTTTTCCCACTTATGTCCGTTGCGCCACCCCTGTGTCACGTGATCAGAATTCAGAGGCTTGGCAACTGGCATGTACTTGTGACAGTTGAGGATCCTGGGGTCACTTGATCCACTGTTGCAACAAAGATAGACTCACTCAACCACCTTGGGATTAACTGAATGATCGCGGTGATTCACTTAACAACGATGGCAAGAAAGGTCATAAAAAGGGGCGCAACTCACTTTACAACTGCCCACCGAGCAACAGAAATGTTTGGCTCCATTGTGGTCGTACGTTGAGGACCACTGATTCCTTGCAACGTGGCTTCGCTTCCTCTGGGGTTCCAGCAAACATTTGGGCTTGCCATTTACTCTGCCGTGCGGCCTCACCGCCTTCTCTTCCTTCCCAGGCGTAGGAGCCATGACGTGGTCCCCCTTGGCGTGTGGAATCGTGTCGGGGAAGTACGACGGCGGGATCCCCCCTTACTCGCGAGCGTCGCTCAAAGTAAGTGCCTGCCTGCTCCCCTCCCTCGTTCATTCTGTCCAACTCCCGGGATGCTCCTGTCAATCATGGTCTATCCCGCCATCTTCTTCCTGTCTAGGGTTACCAGTGGCTGAAGGACAAGATCTTAAGTGAGGAAGGGAGGCGGCAGCAGGCAAAGCTGAAGGAGTTGCAAGCGATCGCCGAGCGGCTGGGCTGCACCTTGCCGCAGCTCGCCATCGGTGAGTGGGAATGCGGAACTCGCGTTCTCGTCCAAATTAAATATTGTGGCAGGGAGTTCCATGGGCATCGATAGCAGATGGGCATTGCGTGTCGCAAGCCTACAGTTTGGTGGAATCATGTCTTTGTAGTCTGTTAAAGGTCGCAATTTGTTCCTTCTTCCCTTCAGGAAATCCTTCATTTACAACCATTTATTTAGTGACCATTCTGAGTGGTGCAGTGGCCCAGAGGTGGCGCTCTTGCCTCACAATCAGGAGGCTGTGAGTTCGATCCTAGGGAGTGGCAGATATTTTTCCCTCTCTGGGCACAATGAGAATATAACTGCTGAACAAAACTCCCCCACTGGTGACAGGAAGGGCATCCGGCCAGCAAACACTCTTCTCTTAATAATTGTGCATTTTTCACCAGCATGGTGTTTACGCAACGAGAGTGTCAGTTCCGTCCTACTAGGAGCTTCCAACGCCGATCAGTTGATGGAGAATATTGGAGCAATACAGGTGAGGAAAAGGGGGGAGTCTTTTAAGGCAGGGAGGGGGCAATTATAAGCACCAATTTCCACACATCGACACCAAAAGCCATTGTGTCTTCCTTGTCACTTTTTCCCAAACTAAACCACTGGAAAGCAACGTTTTATACCTTTCCCCTTAAGACCTATTTAAATAAGCCTTTATTTAGGTTAAATAAGACTTAATTCACGTTTACTTCTCAATTCTTCCTGTGGGCCTTTTTTCTTTCTTTTTCTTTTAGATGTTGGACTGATAGATCATCAGTCCCCTTAATATTGCTAATTAAAAATTTAATCTGGAACAGATGGCCCATCCACAGGCTGGGGACTCTCACCTCAGCACTGGTGTGAGCTGAGCCAACAAATTGAGGCATAGATTAAATTAGATAGATAGATAGATAGATAGATAGATAGATAGATAGATAGATAG
>BLBF01000057.1:783489-809244 GCA_015471245.1 Laticauda colubrina
TAGATAGATAGATAGATAGATAGATAGATAGATAGATAGATAGATAGATAGATAATTAAAAAAGGCTAAAATGCATGCCCATTTTACAGATCATTGTGTTCCTGAAAAACTCCTTCATAAATTAAATCTTTAACTCAATATCGGGGTGGTTTGTTTCCAAGATGAAGGCCGGATAGGAAAAATAGGTGAGATTGCAAATTTAATTTCATCCTTCTTTCCCGGATAGGTTCTTCCCAAGCTCTCCTCTTCGATTATCCACGAAATCGATAGCATCCTAGGCAATAAACCGTACAGCAAAAAGGACTACCGCTCTTAATAACGGAGGGTCATTTGAGAGGGGCCCCCCGGTTAATCTGGGACTAATCCTCTCGCGTCCGCCTCTCTCCTCTTCGCTTGCTTTAAGCTTATTCTGAAGAAGCCGAGCGAGCACGACGGTTTTGCACCTGAGAATTCAAAACAAAAACAAAAACCCAACACTGCACCCAGAGACGTTTCTTAAGAGAGAGAGAAAAAAAACCATTTCCCATCATGGCCAGATTACATTGTAAGCTTTTCTTTTTTGCTTCTTTCTTTTTATTTCTATTTTAGTCTCCCCCCCCCCCCCTCCGTAAATGCAAGAAACAACATTCTGGAGGGGGAAAAAATCACATGGAAAATCCAACATTTCCCTTTTATTTTGCAAAGGGGAAAAGCAAATTTTCAGCCCCCTCTGTTTACATTACAGCAATGGGTTGCATTTCTCTCCCCCCCCCCCCATCCCAAAAGAAAAAAAATAACTTGTAGGCACAAGTGTCAGTGTTTTTAAACATTCATCTGGACCTCACCTCCCTCCTCCTTCATTCCCTCTAATAAGAGCTGGCACTATTTTTATATAAAAAACAGGCATGGGCCGAGCTAAGATTATTATTAGAAACTGCTTATGGGGAACAAATGCATGCCTCCTTCCCAAACCATCGCTCCTTCCTTAACGTGGTTTACTTATTTTTATTTTCAGTTTGATAAAAGAAATCAGATTTTTATTTTTATCTTATTGAGATGGGGAGGAGAAAAAAAAATGAGAATGAAGAAACTTCTCAAAATCGTTTCTGGACAAAGGGAGTTAGTATATTTTCGGATAACGGTGCACAGGTTATGGCAGGTTTACAATAGAAATGGCTCCCGTCTTCCCCCAAAGTTTTTGGTCGAGGTTATTGTCCCAGAAATATTATCTTTATTTCAGATATTTCAAGGTGGCATTCAGGCAAAGTCGAGCCATGTTCCCGGGCACCCCCAGAATCGGTGGGGTTGTATCCACCAGCTCTTGCTTTTGAAAGTCCGTTCAACAAAATTCTCCTTGCCTTTTGGGAATTGGATCGCTGCTTTGCTGGAATTTGCACAGCTGCGGCACCTAAAATGCCTCTTGCACCAGGGAGAGAGGGGGAGAGAGCCAGTCTGAGGAGAGGGCTTGCCATGAGTGCACCCCACATTGTCCACACACACACACACCCAGGAAGAGTTTCAGGGAAGGATGCGTTAGCAGCAGTTGATGTGCTCGTTGTGCCTTAGCAAAATGCAGAATTTTAAATCTCAAATTGGGGGCAGAGAGTCGTATCCTGTTAAAAAGGCCTGATTGAAAACATCCATATTGTTCTTCTCTTTCTCCCCCCACCCACCCAAAAAATATTCAATGAGCTTGGATCAACGACATATCTAACCCTTAAATGTAAAATTTTGGGTTAAAACGGCTTTTAAAATGACTTTTTTTTTGCCATAATGTGAAAAAAAGATGTTGAGACTCTGGGAAGAGTGCAGAGAAGAGCCGCCAGGAGGATTAGGGGATTGGAGGCAAAAACCCACGAAGAACGGTTTGCGGGAATTGGGGATGTCTGCTTGCATGAAAAGAAGGACAAAAGGGCTGATATGGTAGCATCTTCCAAGATTTGAGGGGCTCCCCCAAAGAAGAGGAGGCTCAACTTATTCTCCAAAGCAGCAGAAGTCAAGAAACAACGGATGGAAAGAGTAACCAAGGAGAGAAGCAGCTTGGAACGAAGGAGGAGTTTCCTGACAGGGAGGACAATTCACCAGTGGAACAGCTGGCCACTAGAAGCTGTGGGTACTCCATCACTAGAGACTTGGTGGAGGGTCTCCTGCTGGACCAGGGGGTTGGACTAGAAGACCTCCCAGGTCCCTTCCATTTCTGTTATCCCATTTTTCATTTTTTTAAATCCCAATGAAATCAATGGAACGGCCCGTTGCAGGAGCCCCGTTATTGGAGGTCTTCCAGAAGAGACTGGACATACACTTGTCCAGCTATTTGAGCAGGGAGCTGGACTAGACAACCTCCCACGGTTGTCCTCCAACTCTTTTATCTTGTTTCAACCTATTTTGGGGAGGGAGGGGTTGCCACGAAACCAGCCCAGACACGACCCCAGTCAAAGGCCTTGTTGCAAGCTTGAGGGATGAAGGGTGAGGCTTTCGAGATTCCACCCCTGCCCAGGTCCCATCTCAAGACACCCCCTCCCCCTTTGCAAAAAGCGAAAAGGGTGAGTTTCACCCCAACGTGGGAACTTGTCCGTCAATCAGTTTGGGGCATTTCTCTGAATTTCCCCGCCCTCAAAAAAAAAAAAAGGGGGGGGGGGGCCTTTGTGACATCTCTTAAATTTGTGTAAATAAAAATCCATTTTCCCCCTGTTCTTTCCCCCCAGATCTGCTAAGTCTCCCCCCCCCCACCCCAAAGGACAAACCACGGGTCTCTGTAATAAACACGGCATACACGATTGTGATTATTCCCAAGCTTGATTGCGTAGCCACCTGGGCGTCCCCCATCCTGCTTGTTTAAAAACAAAAAAGATCCGGATTGTTAAAAAAAGACAAAAACAAACTGTATTTACGGAATGAAACGAACGACGAGCTAAATAAAATCAGGCCTTATTTGAATGATGGCATCCCGGCAGTTGTCTTTTCAGGGTGTGTTTCTGTCTTTTTTGAGGGGGGTTTTCTTGGGAGGGGGAGTTAAGAAACAGCCTGGATGGGGCACCACTCGTAAATCCTAGTATGGGGCAGGAACATTCTGGAAGGAAACAAGTGGGAAATGAATTCCCTATTGTAGTTAAGTGGGAGGAAGGGGGGTGTTTGGGACCAGTGCAGCCTATAAAGGGCCATGTATGCTCTCTCTCCTCTCTCTCCCCCCCCCCGCCCCCCCTCCCGCTAATTTGGGGTATTTGGGCTGCCAGAAGAACAGAGAATGTTGCCCTCTGGTGGACATGTTTAGCCACTGCAGCAAATAAATGGAAGGGAACATGAGAGCCGGGTGAAGATCTTCCCCGGAGGGCAGCTCCAGCATCATGAGAGAGCCTCCCCAGTCAGAAGCAGTCTACCTTAGCAAGCAGGGAGGAAACCACACTGGAACAAGAATCTCCCTTTGGGCAACTCGGCAAAATGGAAAAAGAACCCTCCCCAACCCAGCTTGGGACCTCTTCTTTAGGGAGGCTCTGAGAGGAGACAGCTCCTTGCCTCAGTGGAGCCTCCAAGCCCAGGAGGCACTCTACCTGTACCTGTGGGGATCCCCTCCGCATCCCCACCGCACTTGTCCTCTGCCCTCTGCCTCCTAAATGTGTACATTGAAGGAAAAAAATAAAAAGTTGCAAGCAGAGTTGTGAGGATCAGGTGAACCCACCTGAAGGAAGAACACCTGGTGTGGAAAAGGTGCATATTTAGGCCATTTGAACACCCCAAAAAAGGAGGGGACCATCAGTACAATTTCTACCACAATTTTATTCCTGGAAAAACAAGATGTACAAAACGGCTCCAGATCGCTTGGCGTTTAATCCTCCTCTTCCTCCTCCTCCTCGTCCTGGTTGATCTGGAAATACCGCAACTCGTAGCTCTCCTTGGTATTGGCAACCACGCGCAGCCAGTCACGCAGGTTGTTCTTCTTCAGGTATTTCTTGGTCAGGTACTTGAGATACCTGGGGGGGGGGGGGGGGAGAAGAGACATTAAATATCATCTAAAAAATACTTCTTTGATTTTTTTTAGTTGCCAGCACAAAGTGGGGGGGGAAGCAGTGCATTCCTTAAATACTTCAGATAATTGCTGGGCAGCCGAAGCTGTTGGCACGCAAGATTATTACTGGAGAGCATGATTGATGACTCTTGGCTATGGATGTGTCCCATTGGAGAATATACACCCAGGGGATGGGAGAAGACCAGGTTCAAAGGTGAAATGAATGATATGTCTCAGTCGGCTGCATCCAGGAAACGCCAGCATGGTCACTCCTAATACTTTTTTTTACTCTGAGAGATGTGGCTAGAGACTTATGATTTGAATGGGGGTGAATTTGTCAGAGCCTTGACATTAAATACATTTGAAAATTCAGGGCTAGAAAAAGACCTAATAGTCAATCAAGGCTGCCCTTGAAGTTTTATTTTGATTTTTTTTCCAGTTTTTTTGTTATCTCTTGCATTTAGAGCTTTTTCTCATTTCTGAGTTTATTTTCTTTTGAATTTGAGTATTTTGTTTTCTTTTGAATGTATGTACCTGGTACTTAAAAGTTTTGTTTTGAATTTATTTTGAGGGATTTGTTCTGTTTTGAATGTATTTTTTAATTATTATTTTGCTTTCTTTTGAATTTGAAGGATTTGTTCTGTTTTCAATTTATTTTTTAATTGTTTTCTTTTCTTTTGGATGTATGTATTTCAGTTTGATTGGCTTTGAATTTGAGAGGTTTGTTCTTTGTTGAACTTATTTTTTAATTATTTCTTTTGTCTTTTATCACTCACAAATGATTACCTGTGTTGTCCCAAACCCCAAAGCTCCAAACACCCAGTTATAAAATATATACTCAGCTTCGTTTATTCCATCCCCCAACACAGAAGGCCCGAGGGGGCCAGATGTCATCCCCTGCCCTTCGATAGGAGACCCCGGGACTCAACTGCCGTCTTGCCCTCTTACCTCTTGGAAAATGGGACCTCGGAGGTCACCGTGATTTTACTTTTACTCCTCTCAATCGTCACCGCTCCTCCGCCGAGGTTCCCAGCTTTGCCGTTGACTTTGATCCGTTCTTGCAAGAATTGTTCCTGGGAAGAAATTCGGAGGGAATGGGTGGGTGGGTGGCCAGAAGCAGCCCATCAGTTGAATGTTCTTTTTTCCCTTCGGTCTCCAGAATCTCCAACGGCAGAGTCCTAGCCAGGGCTCTGAGGTTGGTGGGACCTCAATGAGATCTCTCAACTTGAGCCCTGGAGAATGAGGGGAGCTGAAAACATTGTTGCTTTAAGTTTCTAACCATACCTCAGCACCCACCCAACACCTGCCTCTCGATTACTTTTAATTTAACAATTAAATGCATCTGCGCCTTCAAGTTATTAGAGGTAGTCATTGACTTACAACAGTTCATTTAGTGACTGTTCAAAGTCATAAAGGCACTGGGAAAAGTGGCTTCAAACTGTTGTTCATAGTGACGACCGTTGCAGCCTCCCCGTGGGTCACACGGTCAAAATTCAAATGCTTGACAATTGACTCATTTATGACGATTGCCGTGTCCTGGAGGTCACGCAATCCCCTTCTATGACCTTCTGACAAGCCAAATCAAACAACTGCAGGGATCCACTTAATGGTGGCGAGAAAGGTGGTGGAAACTCTCACTTAATAACTGGCTTAGCAACAGAAAATTTGGGGTCATAAGTTGAGGACTGACTGTACTCTAGGCTCAAATAGGAGGCAACGTTTAAATCATGCACCAGTTACAAATGGGGTAAAACCTCATGCAGCTATTTGCGACTTACAAAGTTGGCAGCGTCCATAATTCCATCTTCTACTGGATGAGTGCAATCCAAAGTGAACTTCAAGACTTGTTTCTTTTTTTTGCTGCCTTTTGTTGCGAGCTTCTTCTACAGGAGAGGTGACAGATTTATCAAGAGGGGGAGGGAATGACAAGAAATCAGAGAAAAATGTCTTGGTTCAGGAGTTGAATGCTAAAAAGAAGGAATCAAGCTTTCTCTCCCAGCCTTAAATACTGAGACCCTTCATAAATAGAGGTGGATTAAATTAAGTCATTAAATTACAACACATACTTTCAGAAATACAACCAAAGGCTGAGCTATGCAGAAGCCTTTTCATTTTTCACATATTATCAATATAATTTCTGGTTTAAACCTTCATTCGTTGGTCTCCCAGGCAGGGAGAGCACACGTGTTCCTATCGTGGGAAATGAAATGTTTCAAAAGAATTGAGAGAGCTGGAAGGGGCCTTGGAGGTCCTCCAGTTCAAACCCCTGCTCAAGAAGGAGACCCTGTAGACCATTCCTGACATTCCTGGCTGTTCAGACTCTTCTTGAAGGCCTCCAGTGATGGAACACCCACAGCTTCTGGAGAGAAGCCGTTGCACTGATCAATTGTTCTGTCAGGAAATTTCTCGTTAATCCCAGGTTGATTCTCTCATTAGATAGGCAAATAGACGATAATAGATAAATAGGTGATGATAGATAAGATGGGGGAGGGTAGATATAGATGGTAAATTAGATAAATGATAGATGGTAGAATGAGATAAAGTGAGATACAGTTTATTGCCATTGCACCTCATACAATAAAACTAAATACCATTTTCAGTGTAGATTGTGGCTATGAAAATAAACACATTCTATACAATTGAATGGAAACCCCCTGATATTGCATTGATGTTGCATTAGACAGTAGAATTCAACAGAGGGATGGATGACGTGAGTTTGAGACAGACAGACAGATTGGTCGATCGGATGGATGGATGGATGGATGGATGGATGGATGGATGGATGGATGGTAGATCAGATCAGACAGACAGACGGACAGATTGTGGATGGATTTATAGACAGGTCTCAGGGCTCGAAAGGACTGCAAAGCGGAAGAGAGTCTAAGCGCTATTGATACCCAGATTAAGAGATGGAGGGATGGACCCGTTAGACTGACAGGTGACAGGAGATAGATATCCATCCCGAGAGGGCAAGAGGGTGGGTGGATAATAGATGGGGGAGATTGACAGGTGACGGATGGATCAGAAAGAGGAAGGAAGGAAAGATTCAGGGAGGGAGGGAGCCGGGCCTGCCCCCCTTCGAGGGACCGGGCAGCCCTGCTCCGAAGGGCCCCTCCACGCACCCCCGGGAGAGGCCTGGCCTGCCCCCGTTCCTCCCCCCACGTGCTCAGCGGGCCTCCCCTCCCCCACCTCCCCAGGGGGGCTCAAATCGCGGCGTGGGCGGGGCCTGAGGGTCTTCGGGGGGGGGAGGGAGACCCAAAAGAGTCCCCCCTCCCGAGCTTGCTTCGCTTCTGCGACGGCCCCTCCGGTCCCCACGCGTGCCCCACTCCCCGCTTCCCCGGCCGGCTCGCGCGGAGACTCACCGCGGGCGCCATTGCGGCAGCAACGACGGGGGGAAAGAAAGGCAAGGAGGCTAGACCGCATGCGCCGCTACGGGCCCCGCCCACCCCGCTTCCGCCCGGCGCGCTCGCTTCCGGTCCGAGGAGGCCACGCCCAGGCGGCCGCTTGGCGCCTTCGAGCCTTGCCGAGCGCCGAGAGCATCGATCGGTCGCGCTTCGGCTCTCTCAGGATCGATTGGAGAAGAGGAGGCGAACGGCACGCCGGGAGTTGTAGGTTTTTTTTTAAGTGGCCGCCCAAAAAGCTCTTTCAAAAACTGAAATAATAGATAATCTAAATTAATTCCCGCTTATCTGGGGACTGCCTGCTGGAGAGGCGGCTTTTTCCTCTCTTGGCTTCCTTCTTCGTCATTTTTTTTTTATTGTCTCTTTGGAATGATGCGGGGGTTGGACTAGAAGACCTCCAAGGTACCTTCCGATGCTTACATTCGATGCTAAATTCTTTCATCCCAAAGCCCCCATACTGGCAACCACCGGGATTTTTGCAGAGACTTGGGAACTCCTGTTCCCATCACCCACAGCAAGAGGAACCCTCCCTCCACCCCAATTGCACAAGGAAGCATGCATACTTGGGGAGGGGACTGATCATGGAGAGTCTGGGGGCTTTTTTCACTCTTTGGAAAGCACAAATCGACGTTGGATGCACTTCAGCCCCCTGCAAGAAAAAAAGGAGTGGCTGGCTGGGACGCTCTAGCCCGCCGCCGCCGCCGCCGCCTCCTCTCTGTGGCCGCCGCCGGGGTTGCTCTGCCCCCCTCAAACTCGATGGAGGACGCTCCGACGCAAGAAGGAGCAGTGACGTAGGGCAGAGCTGTTGGGGTCACGTGGCCAGGGGAAGAAAAAAAGGGGGGCCCTCTGGCGACCAATGGGGAGGGGGCGTGCGCGGAGGGCGGGACTTAGTCGGGGAGAAGTCCCGCCCCTTCGCCTCAACCCGCCCTCCTGTCAGGTCGCCGGCCGGCCGGTCGATCTCGCCTCCGGTTGGACTCCCACCCGCCGCCTTCCTCCTCCTCATGCAGCCTTCCCGGGCCTCCGAGGCGGGCGAAACCGCCCCTGCGCCCGCCGCCATCCAGATTAGCAGGTACCCGCATCCCTTTGGGCATCGTTCACCTAGCCCCTGGGCATGTGCAGAGCGCCGGGCGTCTCTAGGACGGCTCTGGGGGCCCTGCGGACATGCGCAGAGAGTGCGGGTTGGGAGAGAGAGGGTGCCTCTGGGCATGGGCAGAGTGCTGGGTGTTAAAACTTTTAAAATTTTGGTTATATATATCATTCTGTGTGTGTTTGTATACAAACACACATGTAAATTAAAAGGAGTTATATATCACTTTATACATACATATATACATATATGTATGTGTGTGTGTATGTGTTCGTTTTAGTTGCGAAGTTGTGTCTGACCCATCTCTGTGTGTGTATGTATGTATGTGTATATGTGTATATGTGTGTGTGTGTGTGTGTGTGTGTGTGTATATATATATATATATGTATGTATGTATGTATGTATGTATGTATACACACACACACATATATTTGTGTGTGTGTATCTGCATATATATGTTTGTGAAAGTGAGGATTAGAGAAAGGTAAGTGGATGAATGGTTGGATAGACACAGAAGAGAAGGAGAGATAGGGTGGATAGATGGATGATAGAAGGAAAGAAAGACAGATGGGTGGATAGATGGATAGGTAGAAAAAGGAGATAAATAGAGGTAGAGATTGATAGGAATAGATAGAGATGATAGACAGAGAGATGATAGGTAGGTATTTAGATCCCGTAGGTGGGGAGGTGGATGGATGGATAGAGATAGATTGACAGATGGTTAGATAGAGATAGAGATATGATATGTGGACAGTACAATATAGGAGATAAAAATTTAAAATTAAGATAAAACCATAAAATAATACTAAGAAATAATAAAGCATATAGAAATGTTAGATAAGAGGCAGAACAGTTTTCATTTGGTTCCCTCTCTACATCATGCTAAGGACAAGTCTTTGCAAGGGCCCTTCCCTTGCTGGGGGATCCAAAATGTGAAAACCAGGTAATCCTGGAGATCAGCACCGATCTGAACCCTGCACAAATTCACCTTGCTGCTTTGGATCCATAAATCTGCGGTGGAAATCAGGCTGAATCTCACCCAGGCCTTGGACTCACGAATTGTATTTCATCTCATTTCGTTGGTTCTTTGGGGAAAAAACTTCATTTCATTTCATTTCATCATTTCATTTTGTATTACTTCATTTCATTCTTTAATTATTTCCTTTCATTGTTTTATTCTCTCTCTCTCTTTCTCTCCATTTCTCTCTCTCTTTTGTTTCTTGAGCTGCTGGTGCCCTTCCTTGTAGTAGCTAAGTGACAACCAAATGCCATTTTTATTCTCGTTTGTTTTTATAAAACTGGGGTTTTATCAGCTGAAACCTTCCTTCCTTCCTTCCTTCTTTTCTTTTCTTTCCTTCCATTTTACCTTTCCTAGGAAACTGAGCAAGGCGATTTGTTTTTTAAACACCTGGCAATGTGCAACGCTGTCTCCTTTGTCTCGGTTTTTTACCCTGGATTGTGTACTTTGATCCTGGGGATCGAACGGTGAGGGACGAGTCCATCAAAATGACATTTAATTCCTGCGAAGGACTTGTCAGGATTTGAACAGGAAATCCAACGGCCTTTGTGGGGTTTTTTATGACAATCGTGCCTGGGCTGCTGCCCAAAAAAACACTTTGCCCTCAAGAGCTTGACACCCATGGCAGTGCCCAACCCATAGTTCCCACACACAGCCTCGCCTTTCTCCGCTCCCTCCTCTGCCTCCTCTAACAAATGCTGGCTTGTCACCCTGACTTAATAACGGTTTAGGTCTGAGCTTCCCGGGCCTGCAAGGTCATGGCGCACGGCTGCCAGGTTAAAAGCCTCCTTCGGTGCCCTGCTAGCAGGCAGCACATAAGAACAATTACAGCATCCTCCAGCTTGCTTCCCCCCCCCCCCCCCCCCGGAATTTTAATCCCTTTAATTCCTCCAGGCTGTGATTGATTCCCCAAAAAACCAACTGCTCTTTTTTTTTTTCCCCCCCCCCCCCCGACAATAAATCTGCTTTTCTTGTTGCTGACTCATGGGCTGGCGGACAGCGCATTATTAAAAAAAAATAAAAATCCTGCCTTTGAGAATTGCAAGCGTCTCTTTTTTTGTGGCTTTTGGACTTCAAAAAGGGACCGAAATCTGATTCACAGATGCTCGCTTCTGGAGGTATTTTGTGGGTCAGCAACATTGCACAAATGCAGTTTGGAGGAGTCTAGCTTTTGAAGTTGTGGCTTTGTTGTGAGGTGTGTCTTTGTTTCGGTTTTCTCATGGCCTCTTGAACTGCTGCACATTGAAAATCGCCGGCATGAATTGGGTTGTATGAATGAAGTGTGTCAACCTGCGTACCCAATTTCCTATTGGGAAGATAGATAGATAGAGTGAGAGAGAGAGAGATAGAGAGAGAGAGAGAGAGATATATTGAAGGGACCTTGTAGGTCATTTAGTCCAACCCCCCTCCCCGCCCAAGCGGGAAACCCTACCCCATTTCTGACATATGGCAGTCTGTTCTCTTCTTGAAAGCCTCCAGGGATGAAGCTCCCACCACTTCTGAAGTTGTGGACCAGCCCTTGCTCTAATCTAACCGTGTCCTCATATATGGGCCGATGCATGTCACCGGCTGAGACGCCGCCGGAATAAGCCACATCCTGGTGATTCATAAGCTACCCAGCCGCGTGGGATGGCCATTCCGGTCTCCCCTCCTTCCTTCCTCTCTCTCTCTCTCTCTCTGCCTGCACTTCGTGGAGACTCTTCCTTCCCCACATACAATCTCGGTAGGCTGGCTTGCAAAAGAGGAAATTGTGAAAGTTGTTCGTTGTTGCACGCAAAAAAAGTGGAAAGGCGAGTTTGGGACGTCTCGCCTGGCAGAATCCCCGATGCTGTTTCTCTCCGCTTCTGAGGATGCCTGTCCGCCTGATCGAGTAGGACTTTCCTTCCCCCACCCCACCCACCCCTTTTGTGGATTGGAAAGGGAGTCCTCGACTTACGGCCATGATGGGGACTGCCCCTTAGGGTCGCAATACGGGTCACCCACACAGCTGACTCAATTTTATCCACCTATTGTTATTTTTGCGGCAGCTGTTAAGTGAAGGTTGCAGCCATAGAGCGACCGCCCTGCTTGTAGAAATGGAGCACTGCGGTCGTAAAACGAATCCATTGTCTACCCTGGCCTAATGTATGCCAGAAACGGGAAGAAAATGCTGTTTTTCAACAAACAGTGGATAAATATGGACCAGTTGCCCAATGTGATCGTAGGAACTCCTGGGAAGGTAGCTTCAAACAGTGACTGAGCAATTGGTTGTAAGTCGAGGACTATCTATCTGAATTTTCGATAGGGGGAAAGTGGGTTGGGGGGCAACCAGGTTGGGGGCTCCCCCAAAACGGCCTCTGAACAGGAATGTGTCCTAAAAGGTTTTGTTTGCTTTCAGCATCTCTGTTGGGAGCTGAGAACAGAAGAACAGGGATTACTCAACAAGGAAATCCATCAATCAAAATAGAGTTGGTTGGAAGGAATGTCCATCTGGGTTCAGTTCCAAGCAGGGAGAAAGACTCCAGAAACATGAAGGCTGATTGGAAAGATGGTTTATTGATGGACAGGACCACAGGGGGTTTGAGGTCCTGGTGCAGCTGACCACAGGGGTCTGAGAGTGAGGGGGGGGGGGGTTTAGACCCTCTCTTGGGCTTTGAACTTGAGCTTCCTGTTCCTGGGGCAAGGGCATTTGTTCTATGAGTTGCTGTAGGGGTTATAGCTAACTTTGTAAGTTATCTGAGTTAAGTTTGGTTGAAATTTTGATGATGTAACAAGGAGGCTTGTGTCCCAAAAAGGTGTTGGGCCATTCCTGTTGTGTCTTAATGGCTTTCCTGGTTTGGATTTTGAGTGAGGGCTGATCCCACCCTTCTGCCTTTGTTCAAAAGATCCCATCTTGAATGGATTACACAAATCTGCATTTTCAAAAGCTGGCCTCAGCTTAAGATCACTGCTTGGGAGGGGAGGGGAATTGTGGCTCTGAGTTTCTGTCTCCCTTTAAGAGTTCTCTTATTTCTCTTTTAGGGCAAATATAATATTCTGCCTTCTTAATACTTTCTCAAAAGTATTTCATCTTTCTAGGAGAGGGGTGGCTGCTAAAACTTCCTACAATATTCGCAATCCAAAATAAAAAGCTTTTTTTTTTTCCATTTTCTAACTTCCTTCTTTTTCCTCGCTTTCTCTCAGCTTTTAAAACAAAATTCACTCAATTTGATTTATTCCATACAAATCGGCAGTGGTTGCCATCGTGACGGCAGGAGACAGGAGCTGCCGCAGTTGGAAATGCGAGGGATGGCCGGGAGCCCCTTCTGTCTGTGACTTTGCACACAGTCATTAAATGCACAGTCGTAAGCCGAGGACTATCGCTTGTTCAGCTCTTCTAGGTTTTTTTTTTGCCTTTCCTTCTCTCTCTAGGATCATGCGCCCCGATGACGCGAACATTGCCGGCAATGTGCACGGAGGGACCATATTAAAAATGATCGAAGAGGCTGGAGCCATCATCAGCACCCGCCATTGCAACTCACAATCCGGGGTACGTGCTCTCCATTCGCACAACCACTCCGGCAATCCCAGGGTCACAAATATTGGGTGTCCGAGGCCACAAGGGGGGGACTGTCCACGAAGCAGCCCCCAATAAAACAGAAGGGGTAACAGAACAGGGGTCTCCAACTGTGGCAATTTTACAGCTTGTGGACTTCAACTCCCAGAATTCCTCAGCCAGTATGCGTGAAAACCACAACTCCCAGAATCCCACAAACAGCCTGGCTGTCAAGGAGAATTCTGGGAGTTGAAGTCCACACAGATTGTAAAGTTGCCAAGGTTGGAGAACCTTTTTGCAAAGCGTGGCTATTTCAAGGGGGGGGGGGGCATGGACCACAGCTCCCTCGACAGCCAGGCCCTTTGTGGGATTCTGGGAGTTGTAGTTCACACGGTCTGGGAAGGGCCACCTCCAGAAAGACAGCTGTAGAGGAATTTAGCTCGGGAAGAGAGAGAGAGAGGTTGGCCAGCCCTGAGAAAGTAGACCGGGTGACATCCTGCTTTTGTTTTTGATATCCTAAACATTTCAAATTTAATTCCATTTCGATTTCAGTTTTAATTTCCATTTTAATATCAATTCAGTTTTATTTCCAGCCGAAAGGTCGGGAATAAATAAAATAAACATTTGCCCAGCAGGTGGCACTGTAGGATAATTGGAAGAGAGAATGAATGAATATACAGTATATATATATATATATGTGTGTGTGTGTGTGTGTGTGTGTGCACACACACACACACACACACACATCTATCTATCTATCTATCTACACAGCTGTGTTTCCCTTTAAAACAGCTGGATAGGTGGAGGACTATCTACCTGCAGGAGGGTTTGGGTTTTTCCCCCCCGTTGATGGGATATTTGTATTCCATCCCACCTCCCCCTCCTATCCCCCAGGAGCCCTGCGTGGCTGCCCTGGCTCGTGTGGAGCGCACGGACTTCCTTTCCCCCATGTGCATTGGCGAAGTGGCCCACGTTAGCGCCGAGATCACTTACACCTCCAAGCACTCCGTGGAGGTCCAGGTGCAGGTGGAAGCCGAAAACATCCTCACGGGTAAGTCCCGGCGGTTCTTGGGAGACGGGACCAGGTCCGTAGATTGAATGGTTTTCTTCTCTTGTATTGTAAATGAGATTATATCTGTTGAATGCAACTCCGCATAGGTGATGGGAAGGGCATCTGGCCACTAAACCCTCAGCTCCATTCAGTTGGATACCCCTCCTTAGCTTTCTTGAATGCCAGGTTCCTGCTTGCTTTTTTAAAAATAGCATTATTATTGTTGTTGTTAAAATAAAAATAGCCAATTAGCCAAGGATCTTCTGGGAGCCCAGAAAGGCATTGTTGGGGGTCCCCTTCTCAAGAAAAAAAAAATCCTTGAGCCTTTTTTTAAGGCCCCCTGCTTCACAGTTGCCCCATTTTTCCTCCGTCGCCGATTCTGCCTGAAAGGGCAGGCATTTATACAGATGTAGTCCTCAACTTACAACAATTCGTTTAGTGCCCGTTCAAAACTCCCTTCACCAATGTCTCCCTTAGCGACACTCCATATTGTGGTCGGCCTGTGAAACGGTGGGTGGTTTAACGATCGAAAAACACGACACCTTGCAGTAGAGCCTTCCAAAATTCAGACTTGGTATGACCCTCTCAGCAATGCGCCCTCCACAGATGTCCTGCACCCTCAAGATGATGGGCTACATAGTCCTTCCTTTCCCCTTCTTGAATCCCACCCCTCCCCATAAACTCCTGGCCTTCCACCCAGCATCTGCCACTGCCAAGAGGAACATGGCATGTGCCTTTCGTGTTGCAAAAGCAACCAGATGTTTCATGCTGAGCTGGAATTTGCAGGGTTGTCCTTCCCTTTGAAAGGGGAATTGAACCCAGTATCCGGCAGTTCTTTTCGAGGGGCTGCGGAGGAGCTAGGAGGGGAGGGGTCATTGGGAAGGGAGGGGAGGGTGAACTCAAAGGTGTCTTTTGCTTTCTTCTCACCCTCCCTCTCCTAGCATGCTCTTCCCCTTCTGTTTCTTTTCTTTCTTTCTTTTTTGAAAAAGTTTTATTCAATTTTCACATATTACAGAAGGGAAAAAAAACCTTTTTTCAGTGAATAGCATGATTCCAGATTAACATATTTCCATTACAGACTTGACTTTCATTTCCTACTCACCTTTCACATTTAATAACTTACCTTAATCTAACTTTATACAGTATATTTTCTTTAATTTTAATCATCAAGTTTTTTCCACCTTATTTTATAAATTTTCCAAGGTTGCTTAATCTATTTCTTTAAATCCTTAGTGCACCATTACATATCTTCCTATCCATTGTATTTTATATTCTTTTCTGTCAGGCCTGCAATTTACTCATCTATACTTAATTCATTGTTCCAAAAAAATTCACATATTTCCAACATAGAAAAAACAACAACCAAACAACACCCCTATTATTGCCAATTTCTAGATGCCACCCCTGTTGCTAACATATCACATGTCCTGTTTCTTGAGGCTGCTTTGAAAATATGATCTGTATTTTGCTAGCTGGAGAAACGTGATTGCATCCCTTCCAAATGTCCTTGGGGGGGGGGCAGAACAACACGGATGGAAACTTAACTGCGTAGCTTTGATGTCCAGGAATTTGGTCAAATTTTAAAGGATATCTCAAACTCCCCCCTCCTTCTTCCCCCCTCCCCCCCAATCTACCGGCAGTCCTCAACTTGCAACCATAATTGGGCTCTTTTTTCAGCCTTTGATCCCAAGTGGATGTGACAACCTGCCAAGGTGGGGTGGGTGGAATAAAGATTTGCTGCTGATACCCCCCCTCACCTGCCAAAGCCCTCCTGGGAAGCAGTTGCCATAGCAACCGACACAGAGGAGGCCTTACAAGGTTGTGAGATAAGATTGTCCTGCAAAGCTCAGATATCTCCTTGAAGACTCTTGGGGGTGTGGGGGTGGGCTATGTGTGGGGTGTGTGTGTGATGTCCTATGGGAACCCCAAAAAGGAGGTGTCCTGCTATCACTTAGAAATCAGGAGTAAGACTGGTGGGAACTTCCAAGGTTAGAAATTGCAAGATCTTCAAGAAAGACTTCCAATATTTAAGGGGTTGCCACAAAGAGGGGGGTATGTCAACTTATTTTCCAAAGCACACGAAGGCAGGACAAGAAACAACAGATGGAAACTCATCCAGGAGAGAAGCAACCTAGAACTAAGGAGAAATTTCTTGACAGTGAGGACAATTAATCAGTGGAACAACTTGCCACCAGAAGTTGTGGGTTTTCCATCACTGGAGGCTTTCAAGAAGAGGCTGGACAACCATTGGTCTGACATGGTTATTGGGTCTCCTGCTTGAGCAGGGGATTTGGCTAGAAGACCCCCGAGGTTCCTTACAACTCTGTTACTTTTGTATGTCATATTCCCTGCAGGCTGAGTTGAGTTGAGTTGACATCGTAGCCTAGGTTGTGATTGGGTTGGGTTGGGTTGAGTTGAGTTGACTTAATAGTGAGGGATGCTTGAGTTGGGTTGGTTTGACTTGAATTGAGTTGATTTGACTTAGCTGTGACTGGGTTGAGTTGACTTAGTAACCTGGGCTGTGATTGGATTGAGTTGAATTGAACTGAATTGGTGAGCCTAGAAGTCCATGTTTTGGTGAAGTAGAGCCTTGTCTTTGAGAGCACCTGCCAACCACGTTTGCTTACAATCCTTAATCTGTTGATTAATACAAATTAATGTGAATTAGTGTATCCCATTTCTTAAAACACAGCCAAAGAACCAGGTGTCTCATGACTGTCCCTGGCCCAATTTCTCGCGATCTTCCCATTCACAGCCCCTTCCTTTCTCCTTAGGTGCAAAGAGAGTGACCAACAGGGCCACTTTGTGGTACGTCCCTCTTTCTCTCCACAATGTGAACAAGGTTTTGGAAGTGCCTCCAATCCAGGTGAGTCTTGAAGTAAGAAAACAAGTGATATTCATTTATATCTGGGGGAAAAAATGAACCTGATTCTTTTGTTTAGTTCTTTGGATCCCTGTTGGCAGTTTTTACCAAATTCAGTTGTTGACTATCCATTCGTCTCTAATTTGCTGTGTTTCCAGCACAGGGCACAACATGGAATCCATTAAAAAACACAATATGACTTCAGCCACTTCCTCGACTTAACCGTTCGTTTAGTGACCATTCCAAGTGGAAAAAAAGACTTGTGTCCATTTTTCACACTTACGACTGCTGTAGCATCCTCTTGGTCACATGATCAAAATCCAGATGTTTGGCAACTGGCATGTACTTATGACAGTTGCAGTGTCCTGGGGTCACGTGATCCAAAGCAAAGTCAAGGGGAAGTAGGATTCACCTAACAAACCATGTTATTTAGCTAACAACTGGGGTGATTGACTTAATGACAGGAAGAAAGGTCACAGAGTGGGGCAAAATTCATGTAACAACTGTCTCACTTGACTTTCCTGCTAGTTTGCGCGGAAGGACCAGGAGGAAGAAGGGAGACGACGTTACGAGGAACAGAAGCTGGCACGTCAGGAGACCAAAGAGAGGAACGGCGATGTCATTGTGCCCGTGATCAATCCAGGTACAGTGAGCATCTGTCTGGTCTATGGAGAGACCTGCCTGCACATTTATTTCTTGCATTTCCAGGTTGTGTGTTTTTTGTTTAAGTGGGGGTGATCTCCCATTGTGTAACACATTGGTGAGTTGAATTGAGTTGACTTAGGTAGTGAAGGCTGTGATTGAGTTGGGTTGGGTTGAGTTGGATTGAGTTGAGTTGATTGGGTTGAGCTTGGGTTTTGGATTGGGGGTTGGGTTGGGTTGGGTTGAGTTGTTGAGTTGGGTTGGGTTGATTTAGTAGCTTGGGTTGTGATTGAGTTGGGTTGAATTGAGTTGGGTTTTGAATTGAGTTGAGTTGATTTGATTTAATAGCTTGGGCTGTGATTGGGTTGAGTTGGGTTTACTTGGATTTCGTTGCTTTACTAGCTTGGGCTGACTTGGGTTGGTTTTATTTAGTAGCTTGGGTTTTGATTGGGTTGGGTTGAGTTAAGTTGGGTTGAGTTGAGTTGAGTTGTATTGCATTTAGTTGAGTTGATTTAGTAGCTTGGTCTATGATTGGGTTAGTTTGGGTTGGGTTCAGTTGACTTAGTAGGTTAAGCTGTGGTTGGGTTGAGATGAGTTGGGTTGATTTAGTAGCTTCAGTTGTGATTGGGTTGAGTTGAGTTGGATTGGGTTGGGTTCATTAACACAGTCAATATTGAATCACCGCGGTTGTTAAGGTCAGAACAGGGTTATTAAGTGAATCTGGCTTCCCCATTGGCTTTGCTTGTCAGAAGGTCACAAAAGGGGATCACAACCATCATAAATATAAGTCAGTTGCCAAGCATCTGAATTTTGGTCATGTGACCTTGGAGATGCTGCAATAGCCATCAGTTTGAGAAGACTTTTTCAATGCCAGTGGAATTTCCAACAGACACTAAACAAATGGACATGAGTCAAGGACCACCTGCCTGTCCCTTTAAAAAAAATGAAATTTAAAATCAGTATCCCATTCCTTGGATTGCTTTGCTCCCTTGCCTGGTGCATAGACAAGCACAGAAATAAGAATAACTGAGTTGGAAAGGACCTTGGAGGTCCTCTAGTCCAACCCACTGCTCTTGGTAGCTGCTGGAAAACGGGGCTCCCCTACCTGCTCTGGCTCTCCTCTTGTGGATGATTATTTCTGCATGATATTGCACCTGGCTTACCTGCCTCTCTCTGTTTCTTTTCACTGCTTTCCAGACAGACAAAGTAAAGGTAAGGTTGTTTGAGATGAATTAACTGAGTTTTAAACCAAAGGTGTGCGAATGCTGGCTTGTAAGAGCTGACATTTCTGCCTCTTGCTTAATACCAGGGGAGCTGCTTAATTGGCTTGACACTCTGACTTACTTGCTTTAATTCTTTAAATACCATAATAATAGGAGTGGACTTTTTCCTTTGGGGATTTTTCCTTTGGGGAAAATGTCAATATATTTTCTTTATTAATCAAATCATCCTTGTTAACATTTGAAAATAATATAAACAACAGGGGAACAGTGATCAACTTTCAGTAATCTTGGTCTGGAGGACTTCCTTATTACTTCACACCTAGTTGTAGTCCTTGAGTCCTCCTACACCCTTATCTGTGGATCTGTGCTGCTAGAAACCAGATCCTGGATCTAGTTGGGAAGGCAATCTTAGTTGGGCCCCATGATTGATGGGTTTGAAGCAACTAAATGAGGGAGGCCAGATGCAGAAGTTGGTCTGGACAGCACCTTGGTCCTCAGCAGGAGGTTAACCTTCCCTTGTCAATGGGGGTGGAAAATAGGTTGAGGGCCACTTCCGATGGACGTCCATCCTTCAATGAATTCAGCCCAGCCTTGTTCTCCTTCCGTTCTTCTCCTTCGAGGAACCTCTTGTAGGCTCCACCAAGGGTAGGATTGGGTCCTTGGCTTCCATCCTCACTTGTCCTTCAACTGCTTATTTCTCTTCCCAGAGCCCTACACCGTTGGATACAGCCAGTCAAGTCTCATCCATTTGGTGGGACCATCTGATTGCACCATGCATGGATTTGTTCATGGAGGTAAGTCCTAGCAGAACCTTAACTGGTTGGCTTCTTCCGGGCCATGTCGGTGTTCATCCGGAGTGCCCTACCTTCCACCCTTACCCAGGGCCCAAATAACTCTTCCCCACCTGGTGTTACGTCTTCAACATCTAGATGTCCGCCTTCAAAATATTTATCATCATCTTAGACGCTTCTTGAGGACTTCTTCAGTCTTGAAGGGTGGACCTCCTGGACAAGCAAACCTTCGTGCAGATCATAAACATCCCAGAATTTATAATACTATGTCCACCGTCACCCCTGGCAACGGAGGTAGCATCCATCCCTACCATGGTCTGCTTTTCATTTTTACAAGTGTGTGGAAGTCACAAGATTCGGGATGGAGGTGTGGAGACACAAAGCTGTTAGCTGCACCAGATGAGAATCTTGCTCTAAATTCCAACCTGGCCTTTGCTCCTAAATGAGGAAAAACCCAGAAACCGATTCAGACAGGCCCAGTTTCCTTTAAAGTCTCTCCCTAACCTGTCTATACGTGTGACTTAGAATCATAGGGTTGGAAGGGGGATCTCAGAGGTCTTCTAGTCCAACCCACTGCTGAAGACCATATACCATCCTGGTCCAACAGTTGCTCTCAACCATCTTTTCTTGGAAGCAAACAGATTGTCTTGGTTAATCAACCACCTGAGATGGAGATCGCCCACCTACAATCACAGGCTGGAAGGGACCTCGGAGGTCATCTAATCCAATCCCCTAATCAAAGTGGGGTAAACTGAGGACAAGCCCTTTAATTGGAGGGGGGGGAGAGGGGTGGAATTTCCAGAGACTGGATGAGCCTCAGACGTAGGAGTGGTTGCTATAGGAACTTTACACGGTGGAGAAAGCTGGGGGAATTTAGACCCCTGCAATTAAAATCATTCTTGGGGGGGGGGGGGTTGTCAAAGGGGGGGGGGGGCATTTTGAGCTGAAGAGCCAGTTGGGGAAGTTTAACAGATTTCTTTTTTTTCTCCTTCCCGCAAAGAGTGGAGACAGAAATATATTTATATTCGTTCAGTGTATATAAGCCGCCCGTCCTGAGATCAGGGCCAGTTTAGCCTAATGAGGAAGGCGCCAGGTTAGAAGATGGGAGGCAACGAGTTCCAGTCCAACTTCGGCATGAAAGCCAGCTGGGTGACTTTGGGATAGTCTCTCTCTGTCTCTCTCTCTCTCTCTTTTCTCTCTCTCTCTCTCTCTCCCCTCTCTCCTCTCTCTGTCTCTCTCTTTCTCTTTTTTTCTCTTTCTCTCTTGGTCTCTCTCTCTCTCTTTCTTTCTCTGTCTCTCTCTCTCTCTCTCTGTCTCTCTCTCTCTCTCTTCTCTCTCCGTCTCTCTTTCTCTTTTTTTCTCTTTCTCTCTTGGTCTCTCTCTCTCTCTTTTTCTCTCTTTTCTCTCTGTCTCTCTCTTTCTTTCTCTGTCTCTCTCTGTCTCTGTCTCTCTCTCTCTCTCTTCTCTCTCCTCTCTCTGTCTCTCTCTTTCTCTGTCTGTCTCTTTCTCGCTCTCTGCTCTCGCCTTCTCTCGCCTTCTCTCTCCCTGAATTGACCCCACCCCAACGCTCACACAGGTTGAAATCTCTGCTTCGCTTGCTTTCTCTGTCCACCCACCCTCCATCCACCTGACCCTTGACCCCACCCTGGTTGTCATTAATAAACGTCATTTAACCCAAATTTATCTCTCCGGTCCCTGGGGAGACTCGGCTTCCAGCTTCCTTGTCCAAAGATCCACGTAGAAGACGTGGAATTAATTCTGAATTTTTCAAGGCAGGAACGGGGGTTAGCATGACCCGCTGTGGAGCACAGCAGCCACAAACACACCCACACACATCCCATTTGTTGTGTTAGGAAGACATCAGGGTGTGTGTCTGGGGTGGTGGTGGTTTTGTTATCATTGTTGTCCTTCTTTGTTTAGATCCTGCTCTTTTATCAAGATGAGGCCCCAGGGAAGACAACAGCCTTACCGGCTAGTTGAGAAAGAGGCAGAGAGAGAGAGAAAGAGCTGTGCTATTTTTAGCCAGCGTTTCTCTTCTTATTAGTCAGTGTAGCCTCGCTGGGAGCTGGGTAGAGGGGATTAGCTCTGCAATTCGTTGCAGGAAGCAACAAGGTTTAATTAATTGTCTTTTGCAGGGCCTCCAGCTCTTCAGCAAGCTTGCAATATTTTTTTTCCCTCCCCTGCACCTCCCTCAAAGCTTGGGCTGTAGGAACAACACACACACACACACACACACATGTATTTTTGCAACCCCGTTTCAGAAAATCAAGGTGGGCTTGACTCCGTTTCCTTGCAAGAAGGCTCCGTCCATCCTCCGTCCTCTGTCTGGACTGACGGACAGGGAAATGTAAGCATGAATGGCTTGAGAGCTCTACTGATTCATATCGTGCCTTCGTCAGCTTTAGACATAACTCGAGGCAGTAAGCATGCCTAACACTCCTTCCTCCCCCTCCTGTTTTCCCCACAACAACCCTGTGAGGTGGATTGGGCCGGAAGAGAGAGAGAGAGGGATATTGGCCCAAAGTCACCCAGCCAGCTTTCATGCCTAGAAGTAGGACTAGAACTCCCCGTCTCCTCGTAATTGGCAAGACAGACTGGAAGCGGTTCATAGAAGGGCCGTGAGAATGACCAGGGACCAGGAAACATATCCCTGCAAGGAGAGGTGGAAAGGAATACAGTGGACACACCTTCCTCTGAAGGACTTCCTTGAGGCCACCTAGAAGATTCCCTCGCCACCTCCACTCTCATAGAAAGCAAAGAGCAAAGAGCAAAGAAGATTCTTGGCCAATGGTCAGGGAGACGTTGAGCCTCTCCAACTTGCCTCCAGAATTTGTGAGCGCTCCCTCACTGGAGGTCTTCAAGAAGAGACTGGACAACCGTTTGTCCTGAAGGGAATAGGATCTCCTGCTTGAGCAGCAGGGGTTGGACTAGAAGACCTCCAAGGTCCCTTCCCTACACAGACTCCTTCCCAGTTGGAGCCTGCTGTCCCAGCGACCTCTTCCACCAGCCGCTGCCTCTGTGAATCCCATCTCTTATCCTTCCTTCCAGGGGTGACCATGAAACTCATGGACGAGGTAGCTGGAATCGTGGCTGCTCGTCACTGCAAAACCAACATCGTCACGGCTTCTGTGGACGCCATCAACTTTCACGAGAAGATCAAAAAAGGTAAGCAGAGGGCCCATACCCTTGCAGTCAGCAAGACCTTTCCCATGGTTTAGGACAAGGCATCCTTGATTTGCAGCCATTTGTTTAGTGACTGAAGTACATGTCAGGGTTCCCGGGGTGATTGCCCTCATTAACTCATGAGCCTTGAGCCAAGCTTCAAAAGAATCCTAAAGATTTATTAGGAGCAACATGTCGGCATGATCCCAGCTGAAGCCAACTCTGACACACGTGATTTACGGTCCCCTGTGACCTTGTTTCCCCCCTCCCCCCAGGGTGTGTCATCAATCACATTCTCCAAGGAAGGATTTTGGGGGAGCAGAAGATCCGGTAGCCTCTTTGTAAGATAAGTGTGGAATGTTGTGATGGCCCAGGGTGGGATACAAAAGCAACAAAGTCACAAAAACAGGTGAAGTCCCTTTAATTCCTTCAACTTGGCATCAAAGCTCCATTTATCATTGATTGGAGAAAAAACTCCCCCACAAACAGTTGTGAAAAGGAAGAACTTCCGTTCAAACTTAAAATACATATAAATTATAAATAGAAAAAAACAACACAAACCACACTGGAGCAATTAAGGAGACCAGGCAGGATAAGGGCTTGAAGTCGTCCACAGATATCGAAATACACACACTGCGAAGGACGCCAGAACTCAGATAAGGACTGACAGATGAGATATTTTCACACTTTGTTTCCAGCAACTTTGCCATGCACAGTTTGTCCTTTTAAACAGTCCTCACAGCTACAGCCCATGAAGGGGATCAAGGCCCTTTCCTCTCCCATAGACCATGCCATTCACATTTCTCCCTTATCCATTCCTCCCTGCATGTCCTAGGATGAAGAGGTGATGGGCCTGGGTCTTCTTCTGAATGCCCAGCTGGCCTGTGCCCTTCCCCAGTTTCCCCCACAGCCTCCAGAGCCACATTCCCACTCCCTGTCCGCTGTTCCTCCTCTCCCTCGAAGTCCGATTCTAACAGGGGAATGACAAATGTACTTCTGTGTCATCTCCCGCCCCCAGCTTATGGCAACTCAACATAGGAATGCTTTACGAGTTGACATTAAAACAGCACTGAAAAAAGAGATTTGATTCTTTTCACACTTATGGCCATTGCAGCTTTCCCCACAATTACTTGATCAAAATTCAGACACTTGTGTCCTGTTGCATGGCGCACAAGGCGCCCGATGGGATGGTTTTGATGGCCATACCACGTCTTCTTAAAAGCCCTCCGGGTTTCAGGCGGATCTATTGAGCATCTTAAGAAGTTCCTGGATGAGAACCTGGGCCGCTGCTTTTTATCCTCAAGAGAACTGGGGAAAAAAAAATCTAATTTTATTTTTTTAAAAGAAGCCTCCCCTGATTATTTTCTTAAGCCAATGTTGAGATTATCCTTGTCTATTTTGGTTTTTTTGTTTTCAAGCCGGCTGCTTTATTTAGCTAATTTGGGAGCAATCCTTGTCCTAAACGCTCTCGGCTGAATTTTATTCCCCTACATCTACGGATAGTCCTTGCCTTATGGACACAGTTGAGCCTAATGTTTCCACTGCTAAGTGAGACCATTGATTTCAGCCTCGTTTTGCGACCTCTCCAAATCTCTATTCCAAGCACGTAAAACACAGCAGCTATCCGAACACCCAGCCCCAAATGAGGTTGGCTTGAAGCCACCACCTGCTGTTCATTATGGACGCTCATTTGGCTTCCTCTCTCAGCCTTGGCAAATTCTCTTCCAGGATCCAGAGATGCCAGGAAGCGGATGGAACCGGAGGGCTGGTGTTGTCGATTCTGCCCCAGTGCTCCACTTTAGCTCCTGGGCAAGCCCACCAGCCAGCCCACCCGGCTCCCCAGACGGCTCTTTCCTTGAGGCCTCTTGTCTTGGTTAAGAATAGGACCCCCAGGGGGGCTTCTAGCCTCAGTCAAAGGCCCACAGTGGGTGGTCGGAAGAAGGCTGCAGGTCAGGAGCAACCTTGTCTGCTTGAAGGAAATCTAAGCTGGCATCTCATCAGGCCAGGATGGGGGGAAGGCATTGCTGGTGGGCCAAGGTCTGGGGAGCCACAGGTCCGAGGCAGGAGATGCAGCCCAGAGGTTGGAAAGTGAGAAGAAAGGAGAGGGACGGGCAGTTTGGCCAGCAGTCGGACCTCGAGAGGGAGGATGCCAAGAGGGCCATAGAACGGATGGAGAGATGAATTGAGGGATGGCTGGATGGATGGATAGCAATAGCCCTTAGACTTATATACCGCTTTACAGTGCTTTACAGCCCCCTTTAAGCAGTTTCGGGAGTCAGCCTCTTGCCCCTAACAATCTGGGTCCTCATTTTACCCACCTCGGAAGGATGGAAGGCTGAGTCCACTTTCAACCTAGATAGACAGATGAATGGATGGAGGGATGGATGAGTAGATGGGGAGGTGAATGAATGGATGGAGAGATGGAGAGAAGAATAGGTGGAGGGCTGGGCAGATGAATGGAGAGATGACTGGATGGAAAGGTAGATAGAGAGATGAAGATGGACGGATGGATGGATAGATTGATAGATGAATAGAGGGAGAGATGGAGAGATAAACAGATGGAGAGGCAGAGGAAAGATGGATGGACGAAGAGGTGGCTAAAAAGAGGAAGGGACAAAGAGGGACAGATGAGATGGTGGGATAGAGAAGTGAATGGAGGGATTTGGGTCTCCGTCGTGACTGCCTGTGAGCTCATCCCTGCCTCCTGTGGCACATGGCGCCCCCTTGGAGGCTGCCTTGGCGGAAGCGTTTGGAGGGGGCTGGAGGCGTTGCGTGTGACACACACACACACACACACACACACCCTGTTGAACATTGGAGTTTTAATTTAGATTAGACCTCCCCGGGTGGGACTCTCTGACGTCGGATGGTGGAGTCCTCTGTCTTCGCAGTTGGAGGATGGTGGTGTTTGGATTTTGCCTTTCTTCACATCTCAGGAAGGAGAGAAGCTCTTTGTTTTGGGATTCTTTGGTTTGCTTCTGTGAGGGTTAAAAGCGAGAGAGAGAGAGAGAGAGAGAGAGA